>SSNS01000571.1:25906-36164 GCA_006937985.1 Aphyosemion australe
GTGTGTGTGTGTGTGTTCTCTGTGTTTTCATGTGCTTGCACTTGTTTAATGAAAACACCTGCTGCCACTCACCAAACGCACACATCAGTCAGCCATCTGATCGATACCCAGCTGGGCTTGTCAGCGTGGTGTCTGTCGTGAAATCTTTGCTAACCCAATTAACCAAACTGTGCACTAACTAAATTAGCAGAACCCTTTGAACTGAACTAACCCGACTCACAGTGGCAGACACATCTATCTCTCTGGGATCAAACATGCAACGCCAGCAAGAAATCACTGCTCATTTCATTAACATCCTCCACACTGAGCTGTGTGTAGAACAACAAGGTGATGTGGTGTTAGCTCTTTTTATGTTGTGTTTATTGTAAAAAAAAAGAATCAAAAACACATCTTTAGTCATTGCTAATGTGAAAACGGTCATGTTTACATTGTCTTTTATGTGGTTACAGAGTTAGGGTTAGGGCTATGCTTTTGCATTAATGAAGCACTGGTTTGTCAGTCTTAAACAAATATTTTATTGTCAGTCAGAAACAAGAAGCAGACTGTGTTGGATGGCTGGATTGTGTGTGATCAGAGAGAGAATCCAGTAACATATCTGATCTAATGTTTCTGCAGAAACGCAGTCGTGCTGCCTAAAATCACACAGAGACAAAAGCATAAAGGTTTTGTTTGTTTCAGTGTTTCATGATCTTTGTTCAGATGAAAACAGTCAGAAAAGTGTTTTATTATAATTGCATGTAGTCACCATCAGATAAAGGGTTTAAGTCATTAAAGAACAAGCTTGAGTCTCACGTTACAATCCTGAGACAATGAGAGATAAACGGCAACAAGATCAGCACATTTCAGAAAATGTTTGTAGAATTGTTTATGATTAGTGATTTTTTTTATTACCATATATTTATTATTATTATCATTTCTTTATTCTTGTGAAGCGCCTCGTGATTTTTATCTTTTGATTGATTAACTGACTGATTGATTATTTTATTTCAAGCCACTTGCCAGTTGTGCACAACAATTGTAATAAATCTATGTATATACATATATACACACACATACACACATATATACATATAAATATATATACCTATATACATACATACATATACACAGACACATATAAACACAAATTCCATACAAATGTAAGATAGCTTGAAATGGAGTGGGATGAAGAAAACTTATTTACTCCCACTCCCCATTGCATTCCATACCATTCATTTGATTGCTTACATTAACAAAGTCCTGAGATTCACCATATAATTTGTTTTGATCAAAATTTCAATTATTAATAGTTTACAGTACAGTAAGTGAGTTCAATTTCCATTTTCATACATCATGTGCTTTGACCAGACCAGTTTTTTAAATGTTAATTTAAACTGAATAATATTTACACATTGCTTGAGCTGAGTTTCCAATCGGTTCCACATTTTGACACCACACACAGACACACAGAAGCTTTTTCTGGTAGCTCTTACCGCTGGGAATGTAAAGCTACCACAACCCCTCAGATTATAGCTCCCTACATTTGGTATAAATAGTTTTTGAATAGTGGAGGGTACATTGTTTTTACTAGCTTTATAAAGTATTTGTGCAGTATAAAAATCAACTAAATCAAAAAATTTTAATAGTTTGGACTGTAAAAATAAAATGTTAGTGTGATGAAAAAAATTTACTTTATGTATGACCCTTACAGCCCATTTTTGGAGAATAAAGAGGGGTCGTAGTGAACTTTTATAGTTATTGCCCCAAATCTCTATACCGTATGTTAATTATGGCAGCACTAATGAACAATACGGTAAGTGCAGTGCGTTATAATCTAAGAAATATTTGACTTTATTAATAATTGATACATTTTTAAGAGACCTTACTTTGTATGTAATTGATGTGAGATTTCCAACTTACGTTACTATCGATAGTTATTCCCAAGAATTTAATCGTCGAAACAGACTCTAACACAACACCATCAAAATTTATTACTTGTTCTAATTTTTTTTTATGATTACCGAAAAACAATATTTTTGTTTTATCTAAATTGAGGGATAATTTATTATTATCCATCCATGTTTTTAATTTAAGTAATTCGTTATTAATGTTATTTATTAAATCACTAAGGTTCTCACTGGAATAAAAAATACTGGTGTCGTCTGCAAAAAGAATTAATTTTAACAACTTGGATACATTAAAAATATCATTAATATACAAATTAAATAACTTTGGGCCTAGTATTGATCCCTGTGGTACCCCACAAGTAATGCTCAAACACCCTGATGTAAAGTTACCCATTTTCACGTATTGTTGCCTCTCTACTAAATAACTTTGAATCCAACTGCCCACTCCCCTAATTCCATATCGTTCTACTTTTTTGAGTAATATGTCGTGATTAATTGTATCAAAAGCTTTTTTCAAATCAATAAAAATTCCAGCCGCATATTTCTTTTTATCAAGACTATTTGTGATCTCTTCTACTGCATCCAATATTGCCATAGTTGTAGATCTTGCTGACCTAAAACCGTATCTTGAGGCGCTTTATAAAAAATTGTTTTTTTCTTCTTTTCTCCTGAAATGGAAAAATCCGCACACGTGGCCTCTGAGCTTCGTTTGCGTTTAATGTTCTCGTGAAACCTCACTCCTGACCTTCTATCACTCTCATTATGACAGGTGAGTTGTGTTTGTGCGAGCTAAGATTCTGCAGCCCCTCACTTTGCACACCCAGAGCAAGAGGTTGCATCATAACATGTTGAAAGAGCAACAATCAGTGGCAAAATTCCAGTGGGCTGACTTTTATGACTCATTCTCATTTACATTTCATTCAGACATGTTTATTATCACCTTCTATCATGTTCTTGCCTCTGTCTGCATTTGTCAGCAAAATACCTCATGAACTTCTTGATGAATTTTAAGGAAATTATCAGAAATGTAATCTTGTGATGCACGTTTAAAACTGATTAATATTTGGAGCCAGAGTTAGGCTCCAGATGTACCTTTTGCTCAAAGTAAAATCATCAATTTTATTAGAAGCAAACAAAAAGTTGTGCACAGGCAGGAAAATCCTTCAAACTGAATACCTGAGATCATTTATAAAGGTTACAGGTGTGAAATTTAGAAAACTAGGACCAGGAGAGGAGAAAATAGGATTGAAACAAACCGGGAAAGAAGCATGATGAAGAAGAACGAGACAGAAAACTCTTAAGAAACGGTCCCAATAATAAACTCTTTAGTTTTTAATGACATGATTGAACAAACAAGGATCAAACTCAGATTTGTTCTCGTGTGACCGGTTAAAATCAAAAATATCAAACACTAATGAGCAAAAGGCAGAGCGACTGAATGTAATATATTTTCCTGGTACAGTTCATTACTCTTAAAGGGATATTCTACCCAAAATTGAAATTTTGTCTGTTGACATATTTCCCAGAGTTAGATAAGTGGGAAAAAGCATTCTGTAACCAGCGCAGAAATTCTCCTGATCTGGCAACAGTTTGTCTGCTTTAGTTTAGCTTTAGCTTAGCATAAACAATGGAAGTGAATGGCAGGTACTAGCATGCTAGTACCTGCCAGATCAGGAGAATTACAAAATGCTTTTCCCCACTTATCTAACTCTGGGAAATATGTCAACAGACAAAATTTCAATTTTGGGTGGAATATCCCTTTAAACAAAAAGCTACAGAACGTTATTCTAACTAGCAGCTAAAGTTACAGCTTTACACAGCTACATGTAACATGGTTTCCAGTCCAACAGCAGTGCATTTCAGCTGGATAAAACTTGTCATCTGTGACTTTTCTGCAGCTTGTGCGAGTGGATGAGAAGGCGCAGTGACTTGGCGGCTATGCAGGAGTGGAGGTGTATGGTAGGTGGCCTTGGACAAGACGTGTAAAGAAAGGCGGCGTGACTCACCGAGAGAGGAGCCTTCATAATCCATTGATGAGCAACCCACAGAGCTCCTCTCTCCTCTGTCTTCCTCTCCATCTGTGCTGTTGTGTAAGGGTAGTCACAGAAAGAAGCAGGATGGTGATGGGAAACATGTATGTAGGTTAACGTTTCAGAATTCACCAAGTGTAATGGTTTTTCCCCCAGCTGCCATTGTTGAGGCTGACCCGGCTTTTAAGACTGAATCAAATCGATGGCTTTTCCGTCTTTAGGCTGGGAGGAGCAGGGGGAGGCTGTCTGTGTCTGCACAGCCATGATAACATTGCTCAATGGGCACTAACCACCTTTCAAATGGAAATGGAGCATCCAGTGAAATAAGACACAGCCATGTGGATGATACTTAGAACGAGCCAGTGAATGGTGGAGCTGGTAGAGGTGGGAGAGCAGCGGTTCAGGGTGTGTTAGGTTCTGACTTGGAGCTTTCTGTAAACACAACTATTGAGGTTTATGTTTTGAAAGCGTGCAAAAGAAGACCCTCCCTAAAAACGTGTTGCATGTAGAGGCTTTAATGACTCAACATGCTTGCAAATGCAGAGAACGACTCACCTAAAACCACAGGGGTGTGTGCATCTGAGCCCATGGACTTACAGTACACGCTCATCATGGTGTGTCCCCTGTTTTTACCTCCAGCCTGTCCCTCATTAACTTGCTTGCACACACGTGGAGTCAGAATGATTCCGGCTAAAGGGGCGAATGGATTTCTAAATCGCTGACGCAGAAAGTGAGTGGTATGATCAGGTTGAGTACCAGCTCAATACGGGAACGCCCCGCAGGGAGCGGTTCAGAATAAATCACTCATAGATTCTACTGCCACTGAAGAATAACAGTGTGTGTGTGTGTGTCTGAATTTAGTTTGTCTTTGTTTTTGTTTCTTTAAATTCAGGCCCTTAGCCTGAAATCCGTGTCCCTTTATGAGAGTTACAGCCCATAGCGGTGATGGGGAGAGCTGCTGGGTGGCTGCACTGTGGTGAACTGTTTCATGGAAGTGTTGACATGTGTAACCGCTCCAATTGGTGCGCTGGAGTTGTCCTCAGGGAAATAAGGGCAGCAGCAGAGGCAGAGGCAGACAGACGCTGATAAAAAGTGTATGTGCATGGTTTTGTGTTTTAGTCAGTGACTGATGTGCAACAAATGGTCTCAAATAGAGAATTCATTAGATTATCGCATTTTTTAATTTGAATTCACACCATGTATGAGTTTGTATTTACATGAACGAGCATATGCTGACATCATGTCTCAGTCTGTAGGCCATGTTTATGCTGTGTGTTTGCTCAGGACTTTCCAGGGCTCCATATGGTGTCAGGGGTGATAAATTGACTCTAGGGGCAGCACTTAGCAGCTGTTTGTGTGGACTTACAGCAGCAGACGCTGAACCTCTGCCTTTTTGCTCTGTTTAAGGTCTGCAGCTAAGTGAACTTTAGCCAAAAAACCCAATGTTTAGGGTACAATACAACCTAAAACCACACTGTTTTATGGCTCAGCCTGTCCCTTTATTCATCTTTAGTATTTATTTGCTGATTAATGAAACACGGGCTGTTTCTCTGCTTGTTCATTAGCTGTTAAGCTGTGGAGTAAGCTTGGTGTCTGAATCACAGATGAAGGTAGTTCAGACCTTTTACAAGTGTTGAGTGAAGTTTATGAACAATTTAACATTTATTTACTTAATTAATTTATTTAACATTTATTGTTGAACAGCCTCAGTTTGGAGAAAAATAGATTAGCTTTGACTGGATTGGTTTACTAACAGCTAGTCTGAGCAAGGCCAGCTCCAAATGACATCTGAAATCTCAAAAACGTGTGAATGATTTTTTGTAAATCTCTACAAATTTTATTTCAGATGGTTTGTTATAAATAACTTAATGCTATTTGTAGGTGTGAGTGGTACAGTAAAAATACAATATTATCACTTTTAACAATGAAATCACAATTTTAAGTTAATCACATCTAGTAGGATCATCAAGTAAAAATCTCTAACATAACTTACTTCCTTCATCGATGGACATTATCATCATGAAGGTGTTGATCAGTGTGCCACATTTGAAACCGTCCGGGTAGAAACTGTCTCTATTCTCAGCCTCCCTGACAGATTATTCCCTATAAACAATTCTACACTCATTTGTTCAAGTCCTGCATAATCTAACATCATCACAAAACCCAGCTAATCTCTGTTTTTCCAATCTGAGGTTCCAGGTAAAATGATTGTTGTTGATCATCAGAAACCCCCTAACAAGTCTGACATTTCCTGTTTAGGCTGAAACCAGTTGCTGCGGGCCATTTCCATTCTCTAAAGTTTACTTTAAAATGCTTTAATCCGAGCTGATTGGGGATTAAATCATAAAACTTTTGACAGATTATTAACATCTGTAATATACCATATCTGAAAATGCAGCAGGATGATGTTTCTGTGTGGTTTATTGATGGTATCTAGTTCATTTTTGAGTCATTTGTCAGATCACCACCAAGGAGAATTCTCTCATTTGATGAGATGAACTTTTGAACTCCAGCAGCAAATAAGCTAGCAGTGGTTAAAATGGTTAGTGTTAAATTTGGATGCCATTGTTCAGATAACCTGCTTGGTACAAAGAGCTCATGTGCCTTAAACTGAGAACAGTCTGTGTTGCGACTGCACAGGGAGCTTAAACTCCTGCAGAAAGGTTGAACAAGGCTGAGGTTAAGTTTGCTGGTAATTCAAAAAGTCGTTTTCTTTGTAACTGTTGATTGAACTCAAGAGGATTGGAAGGTGCAGAGTTGGCTCAGAGGAAAGATAAGGGAGCTAATTCTTTGCCTCTTCTCCTTCTGCTCTTTGATCCTCACCTCCCGCTTCATATCGCTTTGATTGCCATGTTTATGACAGCTCCTTTTCCCCTTTTCTCCTCTCAGTGCCTCGCTCATTTCGCTCTGTGTGGTGTGGCGTGTCAGCAGTTCATCTTCTGTCGAAGGCAGCCATTCGCACACAGGCGCACACACACACACACACACACACACACACTGCCGTGCACGGGTGGAACATACACTCGGAGCAAAGGCACACCCGCCTCCTCCATCCTCGCAGAGGTAAAGTGAGTGCACCAGCATCCGCGATGAATAATTGAGTTATGTGGCTCCGTGCAGAAATAGCAATCTCTCTCATAAGTGTGAAAACATTACTTGCCACCAGAGACCTGGGAACCCGTGCTGCCATGCGGGTCTACACGTGTAACATGTGTGTGCTTCTGTTTGCAGGCATCTGTGAGTTGTTGTCCCCTTTTTTCTGCACATGTAAACATTTTGAGGAGAGATGTTGCTCTGAAGCATTCGGAGCTCTGTCGTCCACCAGTTATGTGGTCTTTATTCAGTGTGCTGTGATTCAGTGAGGGGATGATGATGCTCTGAGCAGCAGAGAGACTGATAACATCGTCTCATATAAACAACATGACTGAGTTAGTTTAGAATATGACTATGTTCACATAAATTTTGTGTCAGTTGCATCGTAATTTACGATCGTCTCCATAGATGGGACTTTACCGTCTGTTAGCACACTGTAATAAAATACAGCCTCAAAAAATTGTTTCAGTTTAATTTTAATATTTCACTCAAGTTTCCCTGTTAAATTTTTTGATTGTTAAACTAAATTTTGTGTGTTTTAATGACGAAAACTTAAATTTGTTTTCATGCGTTCAGTCAACTTAAAACTTAAATTTATAAACAAAAAAAATGACCCCGCCCACTGCAAGAGCTGCAGGGCCTCGTTACTGGAAGACAAGATGAGCAGTTCTCTACAAGGCCTTGGCTCTCATCGTTCACTTTGAAGAGCCGTTCAAAAGATTCGATTCGTTTGTGAACGTCATGTCACTATAGTTCATTAACTTTCAATTTGAACTTAAATTTGTAAATTAAAGTAATGTAGAATTGTGCCTATGTTTAACAAGCGAAAATGTGTTTTTTTAATTGCTAATCTAACATAATTTGTTGTTTTAACTCTAAATATTATTATTTATGTTATTTGTTCATCTTGACATTTAGAGTTGAAAGAAAGTGGTTGTTAAGTCGACGTGAATCATGTTTTTAAGGCAACTTTCATTTCTAAGCTCAACTGACTTAAGATTTATTACAGTGCAGGGTGTTTTAACTTAGCTGGTCAAACGTGGTAGTCTTAGTTTTAAGTAAATATTTAGTTTGATGTGTTAGAGACATTCAGCTACTACCACTTGAAATACTCAATATCTGTAAAAATATGTATTATAGCCATTTTTGTGCAGTCAAAGGTCTGCTGGCTTCCTTCAATTGGATTCATTTTAGAAGGGAATAAGTTGAGATGATAAGATTACGACTTTCTGACAGTTTTATTAAAATCTGTTCATTGTCAGCAGACAAACAAACATACCCACACATACCCATGCAACACTATTGTGGCCCAGATTTTTGCATCTAAAAGGTTGCTGCAACATAAAGAATAAGAGCAGTTTGTGCAGGTTTTAATCCTCCTAACTAGTGTCAGCGGCTGGGCTTTAGCAGTCTGCCTGCCTTGCTAAGAACTGACCTGATGCAGATCAGCTGCGAGGCCTGCCACATACTCTCCATGTTAGCCGCCCCCAGGAGCCCTCTGAAGCAATCCGAATGGTGACACAACAAAGCTGAGGGAGCAGAATCAAAGGAAACTGACAAATAAGGCCGAATCTGACAGGCGAATCCTTGGAGCAGCCCCAGAGTCTGACAGTTCCTTCAGCAGAGGAGGAAGAGCCAACGCCCCTCGCAGCAGCGGCAGTGTTCGTTAATGCTGTTTCATAACATCACAGCAGAAATGATTACTTAGATAGAAAAGGTGCGAAACAAAGAGGATTGCGTCACTTTTCAGGAACATGTTCTAGGTTTTAGAAATACGGTTTGATGTCCGCAGCAGAACGATTTAAAAGGACAATAATGAGCGTGTGGTGCAGTAACTGGGGGGCTGAGGGCAGAACCAGCCAGCTGTTAGGTCTAAAAGCTCAGAGCTTCATCGTGGGGAGACGGCAGCAGATTAAACAGCAATCCTTCTGATCCAGCCCACACACTACACCCCCTCCCCCCCTTACACACACACACAGTCATCACAATGAGGAGGTGCTGCTACTAGAGTTTAGTTTATTTTTAACCAGGCTGTAACATTAAATAGATCTGGCCCTGGGCATGTGACTGCCATAATAGGTAACAAACCTGGGCGGGAGGCGGGGTGTGGGGTTAGATCTGGGGCAGGCCGTCCCAGATGGACCACCGCAGCAACTTCCAGGGCGACGCTGCGAGGATGGTGACGTTGTCGGGACTCTTGAGATACCAAGAGCACACTGCTAGGAAAACTTTCAGTATCTGGTGTCATCATGCAGTTATGAAAGTGTTTGCCCGTGTTTGACAGCATGCTTGCGCTGGCGTTTATGCTAGTCGGAGATTTAACAGCAGTGTGTCAGGATAAAGAGGCAAGCTTGGTCCCCCCTGGTCTTTGCTCCCTCTGGTTAAGACTCTTTACTTTGGAAATCATCATTAATCTGCTCTGTACAAATTTTAAACAGAGCTGGGAATATCATTACAAGAAAAAACATCCCGGGATCATTTGAAATCCAGTTTAAATGTTTCACTACATTACAGATGAGCGACTTGAGCATTCTCCGCTCCCACTTTTCTTCATCTACCTCACTCGTTCTTTTGTTTGGGTGCTTCATTCTTCCTCTTCTCCTTCCTTTTCTCTCCTTTTCTTCTAACATTCTCAATGACTTTTTTATTTCTCCCCCACTGCTTGTCTTCCTCTCCTTTTTCGTCTCTTTGGTGCCAAATGGGGGTTTGGGAGAGCTCCTCCAAATTGGCACACAGATGAATAATGCATCTAAGGCAAAAGCAGAGAGCTGGGGTTGGATATAGCTGTCTGTCACACTGTTTTTCTATCTTACAGTTAGGTAGAGAGTTCATTTGATACTTCAGTGGAATTGTCATCCTTTTTCCTGTTTACCAATCACTGTCAGTCCTTTAATTATGTCTTTTATTCTCCTTAAATGTGAGGTTGCATAGTCCCAGAGCATTGTGGGTAATACGCAGCTCTCATGCTTGACACATTTTGTCAAAAAAATTTGGGAAATCTTCTCAACAATACTCTTTTTTTTCCTCTGCAGCACACATGCATAATGCATATGTGGCGTTTTGATTTCATTTGATTCTATGTCACCGTATGCATGAGTCTATGTATGCAGCTTGCTGTTCCCACACTGCAGTCTTAAAAAGCTAACTGCACTCGCGAGCATCAACTCACTGTAGAAGCATCATTAAAGTAATGAGCAGGAAGTTAGTGCTGAAATCTACTATAAACAGGGAGGACGAGAGAGAGAGAGA
>SSNS01000571.1:36392-62832 GCA_006937985.1 Aphyosemion australe
CTCCACACTTTCATTTGATATACACCAAAATTTCTCACAGAAACACACATTTCCCATCAAGTTGTGAATATACATACACATTTTGGGTACATGCCCCCATTTAGTATCAGGTTTCAGGCTATGTATGCTAACAGTTTCATTTATCACACTTTATCATTTAGCCCCCATTTATGGTAGATGCTATTTGCTCTGCACATCCGGCACTCAGCAGTTAACACACACACACACACGCTCGCATGCATGCACACAAACACACCAATAGAGTGAAACTCAGAGAAACAAAGAAATCTGTCGAACAGCTAATGGGAATTTTCGATGTTGTATTATGGTGGAAAGATTTCGCCCTGCGACAAAAGGATGAGGCAAACAACTGAAATGTCAAACTCCTGAGTAACTCTAAAAATAAAAGGAGTCAGAGGTTGCCATTTAAGGACACCTTAGATGTACTAGAGAGAGTGGAACAGATAAAACAAATAGTCTGTTTGTACCTGGCAACAGCTGCAGTAAAGCTGCTAACTGCCCTCTAAGAACAAAAGAGTGGAACTTGTGAAATTTTGGTGCCTTTAAGATGACTTTTGTAAAACTTTTTTTTTCTTGACATTTACTTGTTACATACAAAAAACCTTTTCCAGCGATGCAGCTTGACTCCATCAAAATAACGACAGAACTCATCTGCAGATTATAACTATGTTCATACAAATTACAGCATGGAGATTATTGAATTGAGTCAAAATTTTTCATGGATGGATGGATGGATGGATGGATGGATGGATGGATGGATGGATGGATGGATGGATGGATGGATAATTGTTCCTGCTCCAGTTCACCAGGTGATCGTATCTGATGTTTAATCAGTCATAAAGAGAAAATGTTAGAAGCTTTGATCCAACTCCAAATCCTCAGCTCAGCTGATGGGATCAGAACTTTGGTCCTGAGTAAAAGTTCTCAGCAGATTATTTTCTTTAGATTTGACCGCTTGTAACAGTTCACGAGGAGGAAGGCGTTCAATTGCAAACAGATTTGCAAACACACACACACAAAGTCTTTCTCCCCAGTGTGTGTGTGTGTGTGTGTGTGTGTGTGTGCGTGTGTGTGTGGCTCAGAGATTCTGCAGGTTCTGCAGCTGATAGCAGAAATGTCACAGGGTTAAGCTGCCTCCCCCTTACCTCACTCTCTCTCTTTACCTCCCCTTCGGTCCACATTGTTATGCACGGTGCAGCACATTCCCACCGGGCAGCAAAGCTGTGGTCATGATGCGATCTCTCGTTTCCTCCCGTGAGCTGCTCTACACGCCTCACAGGAACTTGCCATCTTTTGAAGACATTTTGTCCTCCATGGTCTTCTCTTCCTCCTCCGTCTGTCACCAGCATTTATTTTTGTCCATCACAGATTATGTCTGGATCAGTGACCCATCCTCAGATAGCAGGATTGATTGATTTAGAAGTGGCGTGTAAAGAGAGAATGACTGTTTCACAGGTTGATGTTACTTACAGGTCGGTGCTGAGGAGGTGTCGTACGTGAAAATGTTTCAGCTGCAGGTCAGAGCTGCTGGCCTCTAACTGTCTTTGCACACCAGTCATACACAGCAATCCTTTGTGTCTAAACTCCTTTAGCTGTTGGGAATAATCACTTTGTTGGGTTTATAATTTGATGACAGAGACTAAGCTGTGTGTGACAGCAAGGACATTTCAGCATGTGAAAGTCAGACAACATTTACTAAAATTGAATAGAAGCAGGCTTTGCTGTTGTGATGTGAGGAGGAATAAGAGGGTTTTTGATAAGTAGTTATGCTGCTGGGAGTAGGCGATAAAAGTGGGAGTGGCTAGATTAACTGGAGGCTTCTCCGAGGTTAAAACAGACAAATTTGTGCTAAATCATGAAAAAACACACATTTCTGATCTTAATTTTAGGGTTGATGTTTTTTCTTTATTTATTCCTTAAAAAATGTTTACCATACTCATGCTTGCTTGTCTGTAAGACAATCTCAAGTTGTCTCACACCCAAGTGTTGTTTTTTGTGTCTCACCTCTCAGCTTAAAAGTTGATTATTAATAAAGGTTAATGAGGGTTAATTAAACCTCCAAAGTAACACTGGCCATTTATGTCAAGACACAAACTGCCAAAGGACAGTTTGAGAATTTCTCACCATGTTGTCAACCCATCAGAACTTTGTATTAGTTTAGAAAAACCTCTAAAAGATGACGCAGTTAAATGAAAATAAGTGAAGCTTTAAACTTTAGAGAAAATGACTTGATTTATTGCCTAAAACCTGTAAAATCTTCAGCAAATATTCTTATTTAATTGCTAAATTTAAACGAATGCAAAAAGGATTCTGAAATTCAAAAACCACATGGATGAAGAATGCTGCAGTCAGCAACAAACACCAAGAGCAACCCAGTAAACATGTTAATGCTGTCTGGTTGTGACCTACATTATGTTCCATATTAAACTGTCCTAACAAACCAATTATCGTTTACAGTGACCTCTTTGTTTTCCTTGTTCTTCTTCATTCTTCTGGTCAGCAGATCTTTACAGCTAATCAATAAAAGTCAAGCCCCATTTTGGACTGGATCACTCCTAGTTATCGATATTGTTCTCTGTTAGCGTTTTCGTGACTGCTTTAGAAGTTTGTTTCACATAACTGTCTTGTTAGAAATTCAAAAGTAGGCATGTTTCAAAACAAACTGGCATCATGACAGTAAAGCACTAGACTAGGAGGAAATAGTTTCTCCTGTAAATATCGAAAAAAGCCATAAAAACCTGTTTAAGACAGCAGATACAATAAGGGTCCACTGGTTAATAGAAATACTTTTAATTTGATTTCATTCATGTAAAGCTATAGTACCAGTGACTCCTTGTTTTACCAATTTAAAGCTGAAAATATGCCTCATCAATCAAGGCAGCTTTATATATATTATTATGTATCACATTTCATACACAGAGACAATTCAATGTGCTTTCCTGGTTAAAGAACATTAAAATCAACATGACAGTGTAAAAAAGCAGAGTTTCAAGTCAGAATTAAAATACATACATGAAATTAGATCAAATTTAAAAAACACAAATAAAAGTAGATGTACAAATAAGATTAAAAGTCAAAGTTAAAGGGTGAGCAGTTACAGTGCAGAAGGTGCAGCAATTTCATTCAAAGGCTGATGAATGCATGAAAGTTTTCAATTCTGGGTCAGCAACAATCTTCATTAAAGAAATGTCTGTTTTGTGATACTTTGCAGCTGATTTAACTCTTTTAGGAAAAAATAACAAATGCAAAATTGAGTTTGAGTATTTTATGATCTTTGTTTTTGATTTCTGTACAAACAGGTGAGACTCTAGTAAGCTTGTTGTCTTTCTAAGAGCGCACAAACTGAGATGTTTGTTTTAGATATTAGGTGGGGTTATTTTTCGAACATTGTTGAAGAAAGCTCCCTCAGCTACCTTACTATGTTGTTTTGTTTCAGTTTGATGAGAATCCTGGTATTCCCCCAAATTCCTGAAGCTCATTGGCGAGTCAAGAGGAGGTAACAGTAAACTGCCTTCTAGCCCTCTACTCAAACATGTCATTAATTTTAGATGACTGTAGGGAAACACCTGAGGTTAAACTAAGACTATTTTAGTACTCTGCCTTGTCAAAAGCTGCCCAGTTTGTGCTTTTTACAGCATTTACCTCTGCAGGAGCTTTCTGTTCCGGTGCTGATGCAGACCAGAAACACTCATGACAACACAAAATAAAAACAAACATGTAACTCAGCCAGGTTAGGCCGATTTACTAACGTTTTAAACAAAAGTCACACTAATAAAATAGCTCTGGTTGGTGCTGATAGGATATTTAAATATAAACAGAATTTACCACAAAAATCAATTTATGAAATTAATGAAAATGACTTTAATACGTTCATTTGCACAGGAAGTGAGTGTGTTCTGTTAAAGCTGGGATAGCGAGGCGATACTGTACGGCTTTTGCTTGCACATGAAAAATTGGATTTCCTAGCCAGAAATCTATTTTAAGCGGCCGACAGTAGAATCTTTAATTAGCTTTAGTTGGGCAGATATTGAAAAATAACAAGACTAAAGAATCTGCCTCCATCAGTCGGCCATGTTTTGCATTTTACTTACTCTGTAGATTGCTTTGCAAAGCCATTGCATAACCAAAGGTTTGCTGTTACATTTGCAGCATCAAAAATGTATTGTTTCAGTGAGTGTGTGTGCGTGCGTGCGCGTGCATGTGTGTGTGTGTGTGTGTGTGATCTCAGAGGAAACCTTCCACTCTGTGGTTGCGCTGCACTGCTGCATCCTGCTTTCTTCTGCTGCGTACATCCGCCCCTCTGTGTCTCGTTCTGACCTCGTTATTACCCTCGTTACCATCAGCATTAGCGACTGCACCCTCGTCGCTGACATCTCTCTGATGATCGCCAACAGCGGGCGTCACTGAGGCCGTCCTCGCCGCTGTCATCATCGTTCTCAATATGCTGTTATTATCACTGTCACCATGATTTCTCCTAATGTTCTCAAATGAAGACAGATGCTGGAATAAACACTCCTGCGCCCTGACTGTGCGTCGCTGTTGAATGTGCTGCAGGGGCATGGTGCGCTGTGCAGAAGCCCCCACCCCACTCCCCTACCCGTCCTCAGCCTTGTTCAACACTTGTGGGCTTCACATACTGTTAAGCATGCTGCCAGACATGTGCTCCCATCCAGCCTGGTGTTCTCTGGCACTTCAGAAAGGCAACCCTCGTATGTGTTTCTCCTCTGAATATTTCAGAAGGGAGCTGACAAAATGCAGACAGAAACAGGCCGCTGATGACCTCCTTCTCATTGCCTCCTCCATTTTTTCCTCTCTCTGCACCCCCTTCCTTCCTCCTCTCATATTCTCTCCAGCTTGCCCACTTTTTCTCTCACAGTTTCGGAGTCTCATCTTCCTCGCCTCCCTCCCCCCACCGTGCATCACACTCTCCTCTCCTCCTTCCTGCTTCATGTTTTAAGTGTGCTCCCCTTCTTTCTCTGTCCTTCATCCCCGTTTTTCATGCATCCTCTTTCAACTTTCATCCCTCTCACTTGCTCCCGTGTCTGATCGCCTCTCCCTTTCCGTTCCCTTTCATTCACTGTCTTTCTCTCTTTTTCCATCTCTCCGCTGTGATGTACTCCGCTTGCCTGCCTGTCTTTCTGTCTGTTCCATAAAGGGCTGTCTAAGGCCTCTGCTCGGTTAATTCATTCGCCGTGCATCGCCTCACATATCTGCAGGGTCAGGCAGGCACACACAGAGAGGAAGAGGAGGAGAAGGAATCTGGAGATAGAAAAAAAGATGCAGTTTTATCGTCAAAACCAGAAAGCCAGAGCAGAATCGTGCGCTGTTGTGGTGGTTTCTGTGCATTTTTGCAAATTATGCCATGACCTGGTTCTGTGCACTACTTGCTTTGTCAGTTCTTTTTACCCCTAATCTAATATCTCAATCACATCGCTGCCATTGTCTCAGTTTCTGCTGGAATGAGCAGCATGTGTGGTGCATGCATACATATAATCCTCTTTTGCTGATGAATCAGGAATTACGAGCATTTTTCATTGAACTGAATCTATTCTCTGTTTAAGTGACTCTTTGTGCTGCAGCAGATGATTTCACCAATTCTTTCTAGGCATAAATGTGATTAAATGACCTGCTGAATATCAACATTATTGTGGTGTTCATTCGTGAATGAGATCCACCTGGAGCCCCTTAAGGCTCTGGATATTGTGGGGCTGTGTTGGTTGACGCGGCTCTGCAATATTGCGTGGACATTGGGGGCAGTTCCACTGGATTTGCAGACCGGGGTGGTGGTCCCCCTATTTAAAAAGTGGGACCACAGGGTGTGTTCCAACTACAGGGGGATCACACTCCTGAGCCTCCCTGGTAAGGCCTATTCAGGGGTTCTGGAGAGGAGGGTTCTTCCGATTGTCAAACCTCAGATTCAGGAGCAATGTGGTTTTCGTCCTGGCCATGGAACACTGGACCAGCTCTATACTCTTAGGGGGGTCCTAGAGGGTGCGTGGGAGTTCGCCCAACCAATCTACATGTGTTTTGTGGATTAGGAGAAGGTGTTCGACCGTGTCCCTCGGGAAGCCTTGTGGGAGGTACTTTGGGAGTATGGGGTACCAGGCCCCTTGATGTGTGCTGTTAGGTCCCTGTATGACCAGTGTCAGAGCTTGGTCCACATTGACGGCAGTAAGTCAGGCTCGTTTCCGGTAGCACTCCACCAAGGCTGCCCTTTGTCACCAATTCTGTTCATAACTTTTATGGACAGGATTTCTAAGCACAGCCAAGGTGTTGATCAGGTCTCTGCTTTTTGCAGATGATGTGGTCCTGTTGGCTTAATCAGACTGTGATCTTCAGCTTTTGCTGGAGGCGTTCGCACCCGATTGTGAAGCGACTGGAATGAGAATCAGCTTCTCTGAATCCGAGACCATGGTCTTGAATCAGAAAAGGGTAGAATGCCTTCTCCAGGTCAGGGGCGAGGTTCTGCCTCAAGTGGAGAAGTTTAAGTATCTCGGGGTCTTGTTCACGAGTGAGGGAAGGGTGGAGCGCGAGATCGATAGGCAGATTGGTGCTGCGTCTGCAGTGATGTTGTACCGGTCTGTCGTGGTGATTAGAGAGCTGAGCCGGAAGGCAGACTAGCAGTTAGCTCATCAATCCTACAGGACATAAACTTTGTTTCTCTACAAGGAACCAAAGAAGTCCAGCTGCCTTCAGTAGGACCTTATAGGATAACTCTGTTTTAGTTCCAGCTTAGTAACAGAACATCCAAACACTAAAGCATTCTGCATATTTTTGTCATCATGATGTTTTTTAAATATTTTTTGTCTGTTCTGTTATGTGTGTTTAAAATGCTCAGGAGGAGTTTGCTTGCGCTATTGTGCGATCACAAAAGCTCTGACACCGTATGCGCAGTGGGTCGCTGGAATAATGACGGCTTGTTAGCACAGCTGTGTAAATGAAAGGCGTTGTGCTGCTTCTGAAGACACTTTGGAACAAGAAGCAGATATTTTACTGCTGACCTGGTTCAGTGGAACTTTGTGCTGTTTGGCACCCGTTTGTGTTCAAATGTCAGATTTAACACTGTAAATATACAGATTCTGATGCTTCTTACATTGCATGTAGAGGATATACATTCCAACATGATGTAATCAAACCTATGTGAACTAATCCAATACTGCAGGAGCAGCATGCTAATCTCCTCGGAGTTAATCTTGTCTGACATGAATGAGAAATGTGTGTGTTTGTGTAAAAGGTGACTTCTCCTGTGTTTGAGTTGCAACTGTTGAAAAATTGAAATCTTGTTGTCAGTGTTTGAGTTTGACTGCAGATGCACTAGATGTTTTCCTCACAGGGTCTCAGCAGCACGTCTGGTCCAATCATCTCTGCCTTTAGAAGCTCGGTTGTTGTTTTTTCCTGTTAAACCAACACCAGAGTCTCTCTGGCTTAGAAAGAGGTTGATGAAACTGTTTTTGGCAAGCTCATAGCCTCTTCCTTGTAAGGTGTTCTATTTTCTGTGCATTATTCGAGTGAGTCAAAAATAGAAACTGATATGTCAGAAAGAGACAGTGATAAAAAGCCAGAGGCAAACCAACCACGCGTGCACGCTCACATACAAATGCATGGACACTATTTTTTTTTCCCATGCTGAATTTCTTCGATTTCTTTTTTAATCTCTCATGTCACTCTTGTGTTTCTTTTCTCTTTTCTTCTCCTGAATCTTGCAGGTTTTCCTGATCACGAGGTCTGATTTGCAGCGCTGGAGTTTGGTTATAGAGGGAGGGAGAGAGCGAGACTCGGTCATGGACACCTACAAGGACCTGCTGCTCCTGGGAGCCATCGCAGCAGCGTCTGCCTTTATGGTCACCATCCTCATCGTTCTTGTCTGTGTAGGCTGCCAAAGGTAAGACCTGATGTGGTGACACCAAAGGACTTAAATCATGGATCTAGAGTTTACACTCCAGCATAATACATAGCAGTCAAATATTTGAAAGAAAAAACTTTCTCATTAAGAATTCAGCACAGTTTTTGTGTCCTTGCTGTCCGCAAGTGATAAATGATCCAACAGAAAATCTCCTCCTGCACTATATCCTCAAAACAAGTGTCCTTGTTGTGTTTTCAGTTTGAAACGTGATTCCTTTTTAAACGTGCCACCCTCTGAAGGAGAGTTTAATTGTCCTATATGCTCACAAACATCTCTTGTATGCGTGAATCTGGTCTTACTCAACTTGTATCAGAAAGATTTGGGCTATGGAACAAACTAAAAAGAAGTGATAACAAGTACAACAGTCAGTTTTATCAGCTCTGCTGAAAGCTTTGCTCCCCGGATCCCTCTCATCATCAACTCTTGCTTTTATGTGTCTCCACTTCCTTGAACTCTTCTCCTCCCTACTTTCTCGTTCCCTCTGTTTGTCCTCTCGGGCTCTTTCATCCCTGGCTCTGAGCAGAGTGGCAGTAATGAATGTTAATGGCTGTGAGTGTCAGCTTCGATGAAATGATTCTTACAGGACACTGAGGAAGAGGAGGAGGAGGCAGGCCGGCGTCGGAGTTGCCTCGCGTCATTTCTCTCAAACAAACTCCACAGCAGCCAGAAGCTCTGGGACTCCCCGCAATCTAAAGAGGATCAGACTCTGAGTCAGAGAAGAGCAAGAAGCAGCTTTTTTTTTTTTTAATCCCCAAGGACCAATCAGAAGCTGCGTTGTGGCTTTGTTGCTATGGGATACGCAGATAAGAATGTAGAAAAATGTCGAACCAGCTTTTTTCTGTGGGAATAAAACCAGAAAGCAAGAGAATAATATAGAGTATAAGCTCCCAGATGTATAAAATGTGTTACTGGGGTGATTTTTGTGAGTTTTTTTCTAATTGCATGGATTACGGTATATAAAATATTGTGCTTCCATGCCTCTTCTTGCCTTAAGCTGCCTCATTTGCTGTATTATTATGAAAATCTCCAGGGGAGCTCTCTTCACCTTCTTATTGCCGCCTTGGGGATACGATGACCATATGTTTGCACAGAAAAGTTCCAGTTTGCTGGAGGAGACAATATCTTGCTCCAGTAACATGGATCTGACACAATCTCTCCAGCAACTTGCATAATAAGATGACGCAGCAGGGCTCCTGCACCTGTTTGCAAACCCCAAAGTGCTATTTATTGCAGCACTGTGTTTTGCAGCACAGCGGTGGGATCTCACGCGTGATATGATGCGCGGTCTCATCCTTCGAAGTGAAAAAGGCGGAGCGCTTCTCACAATTGCACCTGCACCGTGGGGCTTTTTTCTATGCCTGCTTCATCTCCTGCAGCACATCAACTGTTTCCTGTAGTCACGGTCACCTCCAGGGATCCACAGTGATGCATAACACCTACAGAGAAACATCTGTTTTAAAAGCAAACTACAGAAAAATGATTAGAATTTTTTTTATCTGGGAAGTGAATGCAGTGAAGGTCATCTTTGCTTTAAAAGAAACCTGAGTCACGCTCCATTCACTGCTTGTTTTATCAACCAAGGACTTTTGTGCCCTAACGAGAGTTGGAGGCTGATAATATCTATCTGCTCTGAGTGTGTGTATTTTCTCCCTCTGTCCATGGGCTTCTGCTGACCTTCCTCACTTTGATGTCGTGTCAGGAAAAGCAAGAGCAAGCACCCCCCAGCTGGAGAGAAAGGGACATCTGTAAATATGGTGAGACGTGCTTTCGTTTTGCTGTCTGCCTCCCTCTCTGTCACTGTCTTCTTCTGCTTTCCTCTCTCTCTCTGTGCAGATGCACATGCATGTGTTTGCATGTATTGTCTCTATTAACAAGTGTGTAAATGTGTGTGTGACAGCAGGGTACGCTTCGGCATCCGAAACTGAACTCCATGAGTAAATCTGACACCAGGTTGCATGAGATCAATCGCTTTCCCTGCAATGGCAACTGTAAGTAGTAACTAACGTTCCTGCATGAGGATAAATAACATATTACTCTGAGCTGTATTATTTTATCAGCCTCATGCCTTCCAATGCTTTCTTCTTCTCTCTGCAGCTGTTAGTAAGAGCCGCCCAGCCAGCATGGACCTTCTTCTCCTCCACAGCCGACGCTCCCAGACAGACCTGAGGCCCTCCAATGCACGGCAGCTCCCTCAGATCCCCACCAGCCCTCAGGGATCAAATCAGGGAGGAGGAGGGGATGCAGGGGGTGATGCTGGAGGAGGAGGAGGAGGAGGAGGAGGAGGAGGAGGTGGAGGTGGGGAGGCTAGAGACCACACCTACACAGAGGTGGGCCTTCGCAATAACCCGACTCCAATCCACTACCTCGATGATGGCCTGTATGAAACCGTAGGGGTTCGGGAAGCTGAAGCAGGTCCCAAAGTCCCCTCTGCTCCTCCGTCCACGTCATCCAGCACTCCATCAACAGTCAGAGCAGCTCAGAGCCCCCCGGCCCATACCAACGGGGCTCGCAATGGAAACGTACGCACACCCAAACACACTCACAATTAGAAAAGAGCAAGCATGTTGACAGAGTGATGATGATTTAGCTTTGAAAATAAATTTAATCACAGCCTTTTGGTGTTTGGTGTCAGTTAGCAGCTGTTTTCACCTTGAATGGTGAAAAGTTAGTAGTTGTAAATGTTCACCAGAGTTTCATTAAAGTCTGTCTACTGGTTTATGACAGAACAGAAGGTCACACGATCATTTGAGTTTACCGTTTCAGTCACAAAATTGCTCAGACCAGTTCTGGACAAACATTTCTGCTTGTAGAAAAGGAACATAAACACAGCTGCACAAAAACCAAAAAAATGCATTGAAGTAAATAGTGCTTCAAGTAAATTCATGCCCTTTCAGCCAGTTAGTGTAGCAGCTGTAAGATCTCTTAATTTATCTGGAGATGACAAACATCGTGGTTATTAAAATGGTTAACCTCCTGGGTGAAACAATATCGACTGGAGCTCGTTCAGGATGCTTCGCGTCGGTGGTTTTTCTGATTGTTGGTGACACAATAATACGTTCATGTAAACCACTGTGCTATGTGTTTTTTCTCCTCTCAGGGCGGCAGAGGGAACGCCATTAATGGAGCTTTGACGGGGAGAGGTAATGGTGCGAGTGGAGTGAACAGATCTCCTTTGTCCTCCGTCAACTCCCTGGTTGTTCAAGATCCATCTGGAGCTGAGTATGCTTCCATACGGAAGTTTAAAAAGGTACACAGGCATTTTCGTATCAGACTCATTCAAAGGGGAGTTTTTAACGCTTAAAGTTGTAATTAGATATAGAGGTTTTTGAATTTTGGCAACAAATTCAATCAATTTCTTTCTCAAACCTGATTTACTTTGATTTTGACCATTCTGCTTCCTGGGATCTTTACCTGCAAGCTGAGAGTATGATGTCATCAATCATGGTTTAAAATGTCCAGGTTGACAAGTTAAACAGAAAGGAGAACAACGGAGCTGACAGCCAGTCAGACAGCCAGTCAAGCGTGAGTGATTCACCATCAGCTGCTCCTCATCCTCATCCTCTTCATCGCAGTCAGGAGTTTCCACGCAAACCGCTGGAGCCGTTTCACCTGCACTCCTTCCCAAAGGTACGGGAATCAGGTGTTATCTAAACACCTGTCAGACCTCCCAACCGTAGGAGTGTCTCTCTGCCACTAGAGGGAGATGTCCAACTACAAATAAGTTCAGTCTTGAAGCTTTATTTTACTCATTCCTTGTCTGTTTTAGAGTGTTAAATTATTTATGTGTGTGTGCGTGTGTGTCAACTTTAGAACTTCTATTTTTTTCATTAGTTTTTATTATTTAACTTATTTTTTAACATAAAGAGCTGAATGAACCTGAGATGTAAACACAAAAGAAGCTCTGAGTGTAAAATAGAGGGTTTGTGATTAGGTGAATATTTACCGTTTCTGTGGCTTTGATGGCACAACTCGTGTGTGTGTGTGTGTGTGTGCGCGTGTGTGTGTGTGTGTGTGTCTGCACTTCCTTTGCACTGTTCAGCACAGTGCACTATTAGAGCAAAAAGCCAAAGGATGGATTATGTAAGAGCTTGGCAGGCTGCCCGGTTGCCAGTGTGTGTGTGTGTGTGTGTGTGTGTGTGTGTGTGTGTGTGTGTGTGTGTGTGTGTGTGTGTGTGTGTGTGTGTTGAATCTATCTGTGAATCTATCTAGAGGCAGCTAACAGGTAGCCGGTTGTCAGGGTGAAGGTAGATCCTGTGCACATGTTGAAGCCGTTTGTGCTGCCCAGGCTATTATTACTCACTCTCACTGTGCAGGGGGATCATATAAAAGTTTAATCACCCTCAGCCGCGTGTGCAACCCCACCACTTTGTGTTTACTAATTGGTTAAAAATTGGTGTTGCAGACCAGTCGTTATAAAAATAGATTGTCCTCTTCTGGTATTTTCCGCATTATGTTCTCAGGTGTCGTTTGCTGCTGCTGAAGTCGGACCCATTTTCTGTTTTGTAAACAGATTTTTTTCTGTCTCCTCTAAAGTCCGGCTGCATCACTCCTGCAGGAGTTAAATGGAGGTTATGTTTTGGCAGCACAGCCCATGTGTGTCACTCTGCCCGTCTGTAAGCAAGACTTTTTTGAGAGACAGGATTTGCATAAAAACGCTGTGAAACAGTCGGTCTCACAGCAACAAGGAACTGAAAAAAACGCCTGAAAATTCAAGCAATAAGTAAACAATAGTGCAAGGACAGCACAAGTCAGATAGTGATAACATGATTGCAGCATTCCTTGTGAAACTGTAACACATAGAACCTTCTTATTCATTAGTTTGGATCTTGACTCAAAGATCAGAGAATGTTTAAGCTGTGATCTTAACTTAATTTGGTCGATACAGCGAGCTGTTACTGGAGCTGTCAAATTCACTATGAGCTGTTTACACTGATCCCACAGTGAGTCATGAAATCCTGACCTTTAAAACGGCACTCACTGTTTCTCAGCATGTCACACACACACACGCTCTCTCTTACCTGTATAACTGTTCATACACACACACTCTCTCTCTCTGCAGCTTCGTCGCTGTTTCAGTGCTACAACAAAGAAAGCAAGAAGCTAAAACATAAATGTTGCATTATCTTTTATATCATTATGTTAGTATGTGAAGACTCACAGGTTGCAGTCATGTTGATTTTCTAAAGTCCTCCTTTGGATTTGTTCACCAGGAAGCAGTGTTCATGGGCAATGGAGAACAGTACATATGGAAGCCTCCAGAGGACGATGACATCATCACCTTGCATCCACCTCCGCTCCGTGGAGACAACGGTCAGGCGCAGCCATTGCCCCCAACTGCAAAGGAGGTAATGTGTGTGTGCGTGCGGGAATGCACGCGTGCATGTGTGTGTGTTGGCTGAAAGCTGGCTGGAAACACTCTAAGCAGACAAGTCTTTGATTTCTGCCGTGTTTATTGACCGATGTGATTAGGCATGTTGCTGGAACGCTTCTGCCTCATGACCCTCCCGTCATGCTACGTTTCTGCTTATAGAAAGAGGTTACGTTACACGGATCCACAACCCCCACCCCCTGCCTGAACCTTGACCCCAATCTCCCAACCCCCCGCTCATCTGTCTCTGCCTGACAGCTCGGGCGTTGCTTTCACCTGCTGCCTTGTATTAATCATCACTTAACATTCATAGAGTTGTTTTTAAATGCATTTTGCCTAAATAGTCCAGTCAGATAGAATCTGACGGGGCTGTGGGCTCCACGCTGGATGGGGGTCTCTGAAATAGAACACTGTTTATTTTTAGTGCTTACTTCTGTTTTTTAATCATCACTTCCCCTTGTGACTTAGTCTGTTTTCAACACAACAAAATACTCTGTGTAATTCACTAAAGATGCCAGTAAATGAGCATTCAATCACTTTTACTGCTATTCTGTGATTTTTCTCACATTTTGCATGTTTGGTAAAAAACAAAACTTGAAAATTACACATTAAAACATGCAGTTCAATCAGTGATAATGTGTTTTGATTGGGTAACAGTTAGTTATGTAATGTAAAGAAAATTAACACGTATTTACATGAAATTGCCCCTTATTGGAACAGGAAAAGCTCAGACATACGTTCCAGTAGAGACATCGCTCAACGTTTAAACGGGTCACATTTAGCTGGACTTCATTTGACTGAACCAGCATTTTGAGATGGATTTTACACAATCACAGCAACGTTTCAGGATATTTTTTTATGCAATGTCAGCTTACAGTTGATGATGTCACGCAATCTATCTTCTGAAGTTTCTCTAATTTTGTAATCTTTTACAAACATAGCTTTTCCCACTCTCACATCCTTTGACATATACAAATTATACATTAAAAGTGCAAATTTTGTCTCCTTTCACAAGATTTATTGTTTTCTGCCAAATCCCATCAGAGCACAGTGTGCAATTAAGTTTTAAGTTGAGTGAGAGACACGGGTTTTGGTTACCGTGGTAACCTTAATGAGCCACCGACCACAGCTTTAAAATTTTAATATTTCTTTAATACATCTCAAAATTTAAAGTATTTCATAAAGTTAATATTTGATCAACAGCTGCATCTGCACCCATAAGATAGAATATGGTTCTTTATGTTTAGATGCAATAGTAACAGAGCACAATGTGTTTTCGTCAAAGCTAAGTAAAAGAATTTAGATGCTGTTTTTGGAGATTAAGGGGTTAAATCTCTGCTGAACGCTGCCAGTTTAACTCTTTCTTTGTAAATCAGACTATTCACAGAGCAACTGGCCTTGGCTTTCTGCAACTTTCTTAATCAATTTTTCTTTGTTTATGACTTTCTTTCCCCTTTTTATTACCCTTTAGATGTTGTGTTTTTCCATTTTGGGGTTTGTTGTTGCCCTAACATGCCTCCATATTCTCTGGAGTTTGTCAGTTGCAGCCGTCAAAGGGTGTTGAGTTTCCCCTCCCAGCTGAATCTCCTCCTCTCCTCTGGCGCTCTCTCCCTCTGCTCCACTCCCTTTGTGGCTATTAGGAGGCCCTGCCTCTGCCAGCCAATCACGTTGCAGAAAGCGTTCCGTACCAGATGAAAATCAACTGCTGCAAGACCGTTTTCAAAACTGTTTGCTACTCTTAAAGTTGATCGTAAACAGACGTTTCAGTCATGCATTTTGCTCCGTTTGCAGAGATTATCACACGTATGCGGATAGTTCTGAAACTTTGATCTGAGCTGTGCGTTGAAAACACAACAGAATGAAGTACAGTGTGAGGGGAGGAGAAAAGAAAACACACAATGGCTGGCTTCCTCACCAGCTGTAGCTCACTTTTGAAATCCCCATCATCTTGTGACTTCCTTCCTCCTCTGCACAAAGCTGCACCCTCGGTGTCCACACACAAATACATGCACTTGCACACAAAAACACACACTCACTGCATATTGTCTGCACACACTTACAGCTTACGCCGAGGTCTTTGTTTATCCAAAAAGGTCACACCAGAGATTTGTGGGGGCAGGGTGTGTGTGTGCGCTGCTTCAGTTCATCTGTAACTCAAGAGGAAAAGAGTCATTTGAACTTTAGTTACCATTCCCTTCCACTAGCAGCTGGTTAAAAACAGGAGGTGTTTTTATGCGTCAGGTTTTTTACATCAGAACAAACCTAGCATAGCACTTGATAGACGCAGAGACTTTGTGATGCCGGCATTTCTCAGGGCCAGCAGAACAGATCTGCTGCTGGTGTGGGTGTGAACACAGAGAGTAAACATCGCCATGCTCCACAATCTTCTGCTCCTGGGCTCCACTTGTGGAATTTTGACACAGAAATGCCAGAGGTCATTGAGCTGGTTTATCAGAATTCCTCAAAAATGCTTTTCAGTTGTGAGTCCTAGATATGCCCGTCAGCATGCACACATGTAGAAGTGTGTGCTCGTGAATGAGGAGATCCTTTTTTAGGCACGTGGTCTGCACAAAGTTCATTTGAGAACATTAAACTGTTTTTTTTTTTTTTTCATTATTCAGCGAGCTGGCTGCCATCCAGATCTTTCGTACCACACTTCGCTGTTCTGTTGCCAAAGCAGTTGTGGTGAAATTTTAACAGGTTCATCCACTGCACAGCTAACGCTGCTGCTGACATGAACGTAACAAACTGATAACACAGTTTACTCTGCCTGGTCAAAGTGGGTCAGGTTACAGCAGACAGCAAGCTCTGTTAACGCATGTGCAAACGGCTCTGCACAGACAGAAACTTGTGCACAATTATCTGCCTGAACCATTTTAACTGTGTTAAACTTTTACTTCTTTTATTATTTTCTGTACCTTAACTAATTAGATGCAAGCAGACATTAATTTACACAACACATGTACTTTGAATGTAAACCTATATGCAGAATGGCATGCACCGGCTGTAAATTATTAATGGTTTCAGACATGTAAACAAGGCAGTAAAACTTCTTGTAACAGAACCTGTCACCCACAAATAAACAGGCCAGATTTGGCCTGTAGCTGAGTGTTATTACCTCATTAACTGACACAATGCTGTGCTCTCCTCTTGTGTGTTCTCAGATTGCAGACACTTACTCCATCGTATGCAAAACCCAGAAAAAGAAGCCTCCTATGGAGCACAACGGATCGAAGACGCTCCCGCGCTCCTTCGGCGGGGAGCGGGGAAACCACGGTTCCAGAGGCCGAGGTCGAGGAGTCCAAGGCCAGGCTCGTTCCCAAGAGGAGCCCTGCTATGAGCCAGTAGGAGACAGGTCCTGGTCCAACGCGGTGGCCGAGTCAGACCCTGCGTACGCCAGTATCAACTCCCACCGGAAGCGTGAGCAGGGGGGATCCAATAACAGCACAGGTGGGGGTAGCGCTACTCTGAAGAGAAAGAAGCAAACGCCACAGCAGCCACAGCAGCAGGCAGCACCAACAGCACCACAAGGCTCAGGACCCAGCGTCCCCCCTGTCAGAGGCCTCCCTGGTGGGGAAAACTTCTATGAGACCATCAGCGATGTAAAACAAGGAGGCAACAGCTCCGGCACTACCACCATCTTCACTTTCAACGATGGAATGGAGATGTACGTCACTGGCCTGTAGCAAACTAGTAGGGTCCAGAAGCCACTGGTACTGGTTCTGTTCACCGGCCAGCAGGTCGCTGTACATAGACACAGGCCCTCTACAGTCAATCAACATGAGGATCCATTTTGTGTTGACATCAGGTACAAACAGGGTCTTAATCCAGGTTCAGACTTCCTTTGATTGGTCTGCACTTCAGAACCAGCCTAAGCCTAGTCCAGCCCAAAAATGGACCAAATACATAAAGAAAAATGGTGGAGAAAAAAAAACAACTGGAACATTTGCGTTCAGTGTTCTGTGTCACACTCACCTGCTTGTGCATCATTTTTCCATTATATCTTTATTTTTATATGAACACTTGACTCTTTAAAGAGTTCTCACAATCTAAAAAAATACAATTTAGATATATATTTAAAAAATGTGCATGCATCGTGCAAACTCACATGAAAATAGACATCAGTAGCAATCAAAATGCATATTTATGGAGTGTAAGGTACATAACTGGTGAACACACACGCACATCATCTTTGGGTGACTCACTAGACATGAGCACATTTATATCACAGATGTTTGTGGTGCTTAGCTCTCCCTGAACAAACATGAAACAGGTTCCCAGAGCGCGCTGACCTGTTGTCAGGCTGACAGCATTTTTGGTGCTTTGTTCAAACACAGGCCTGTGGTTTACCGGCCTGCTGAAACGCACAGACGTAAACGAAAGCTGTCTTCATTCCACAAAGTGTCATCGGTGCAACCCCAGGCTCATTATCAGCACGACCCAAATGACGGCTGCAGAAAAGTGGGTTTATCTCAACAGTAGAGGCTTTGTTTAAATTAAACCCAAAGTGAAAAATACACACTCAGATTTGACAAACATCTGCTGCCAGAGGCATGTTGACACACCCCATCGCACCCCCACTCTCACACACACATATTTGTCAGAGTCGTGCAAGGTGAAGTGATCGGGTCAGGGGCAGTGAAACGCTTGTGCAAGAATTTCCCCAGATGTTACACAACAAGACCTCAACTGTATCACAAGTTTAAATAAGAGAAGAATATTTAAAAAAAAAAAAGAAAGAAGGAAGTGAAATGTGTCCAAAACAATACAGGGTGCTTCATCCTGTGCAGTTAATATGCCATTTCCTCTGTGGATTGTAAAAATCAGATTTTTATGACTATTGTAATTTTTGCACTGGACAACTGCCTGACTGCTGAGCTTACTTGAGCACTAGTGTTGCGTAAAGGGTGTATTAAAGCACAGTTGTTCTGATTCGGACTCTAGTCAAAACGAGGGCTGATTCATGACTCACCGGACTCGAGTCTTGTGGTTGAAATAGTAACAGAGGATCTGGACTCCAAAGAAAATAAAAGAGCTGTGCATAAAACTTACCATAGAGTGTCTTTTGGAAAGTTTCTCCTCTCCTTCTCTCCACCCTCGTCTCCAGCCTCTGTACCGAGTCCTCTTCCACTGAAAACAACACTTTCCCATGTAGCTTTGGGGAAAACATTTAACCAGAAAAGGAACACAGGAAGAAACCAAACATCTGTGGCTTAATAAACAGGCAGAAAGACAAGAAGTGATGAAGAGAAGGAAAAACGCTCACTTAATGCGAGGCAAACTTGCATAGAGAAAACGGGTTTAGAAAGGTTAGCAAGAAACGTATATAGATGCTACTGTGTCAGAAAGTATGTAAAAAAATAAATGCACATTGTATTTAAAGTTCTGTTTATTTTTATCGTACCTGAAATGAAAACCGTGGGATAAACAGCTCATACCACTGCCATGAAAACAGTTCTTTTATGTTGTTGATGCTGGTTTTTTCTGCTTGAACAAATGCATGCTTTAATATGTGGAGATAAAAACAAATATCGTGGTACTTATCTCTATTTTTCTGTTGTACTTTTTGCCATGTAATGCAACGCAGCATTGGGTTTGTTTAAAAAAAACTTTGAGGAGCGGGGGAAAGGCGGGAGGGAGCTGGTGGGAGAAAATGGCAGCAATATTTGATGGAGTGTTGGGGTGGGGAGTGCACAGCGAGCGTAGAGCTGGACGAGGATCACTGCAAAATGGACACTGACCCCAAAGGGCTCTCCCCCTCCTGATATGGTTTTCCCCTTCTAGTGTGTGTGTGTGTGTGTGTGTGTGTGTGTGCTCACATCTAAACACACTCCCCAGCACCCAGCCATATGCATTTCCAGCCTCTCCATGTACTTCCACTCAGACCTGCATCCATTTGCCTTTCTTTTCTTTGCTTCACCTTCTCCCTCGCTGCCTTTGATGTTCAGCTCCGAGGGACTCCGGGAGTGAAATGGGGAGGGTTGGGGGGGGTCTGCGGGTCAAGCCGACTCCATTCTCATATCAGCAGTGCACCTAACGGCTCAACCGTCTGATGTGGGAAATAGCCAACAGCTGAGATGCTTAACTAACTCTGATCACCTAAACTAAATCAACTGGAAATTACTATCGCCCTCCATTCTTTTGATTTATTTTAATTTTCCGTGGTTATTACTTAATATGTAACATTTTATCCTGAGAAAATGCACTGATCCCATTTAATTTGTCAAAAAATATTATTCACTGACCGAATTAAAAAAATGTTTATTGCACAGATAGTATAATGATGTAAATGTGTAAAATTCCCTGTTGCTGTTCTGATGTTGTTCCAATGTAACATACAGTATACAGTATATTTGTTTAGAGATTTAAAAAAAAGATGGTTATCACCGACACATCGTACTTTGTGGATGAGAATCGTTTCATGCTTTCCATGCAAATACGGATGCTGTTTGTTAATTGTCTTAAGATATAAATATGGGCCAGTACTGCTGTGACAGCTGTAGCCAATGTTGTATGTTCCTCAAGCACAGACTTTAGTTAAAAATGAATACATATAATATAGTGTGACAGTGGAGATATGCAAAAGATTGTAATGTTTTATATTACCCTTCATAAAATATTAAAGTGAGTTTTTACTTTTCTAATAAAGTGGCACATTATGAAAGGTTTCTTTTGCCTGTGGCCTTATTGCTTTGTGAAGAGGAGCTCTGCAATGCTGTTCCTGCTTTGCAGAACATTTACATTTAAACTCCAGCATGCAATAATGCAACTTGCAATAAAATATGCTTTTTTTATTTTATTCATTGTAGAAGTAAGAAATACATGCATAAATGTTTTGTTTGGCATCTTCAGGCAATATGTGTTATTTAATATGAATTTACTCAGTATATGTTTTATTTCTGTCTCAATAAAATTGTTAAAGTTAATATTACCTAAAATATTTTACAGTATAATCCCTAATTCATCATATTCACAGCAATTAAACATATTAGGAAAATAAAAGAATATTTATGCAGTGGTAAACCAAGTTATTTTTATTTTTCTTATTCTGGGCGTCATAACACAATTGAGATTATAAACACAAAAAAAAAACCATCTTACATTGTTTTGCGCAATGATTTTGTATCCCAGGGATGCCTCCAGAAAAATTTGAAAGGGCTGGATAGATGGGGGCCACTGATAATCTTAGGGTGGTGCACCAAAACCAAAAGCCAGTCTGTCAACATTCTCGACTTTGCACTGAGGTGCTGTGCAACTGTAACAATCAACATCATATTGTTAGTTTAAAAGCACGATGGCCATGATCAATGTTAGAAAATTACATATTGGCAAATCTTAAAATCCACACAACTAGATAACATAAAAAACATAAAAACCTTCAAGCTAAATATTTAAAAAGATGAAATTATTTAGAACTGCTTTAATCAAATATTATGCCTTTATAAAAATTACCCCAATGCATACTTGTTGAAATAAAATATCACTCTGCTTTTACAAATTTTCTCAAATAATCTTCTGAAAAAAGGCTTCTGCCATTCATTTTATAGAAGTCCTTTGCACTTTGAGTGATCAAATGAAATAAGAGTAAATTAATAATCAAATAAAAAAATGTTTCACCTTGTTGAAGGTATATTCATGAAAAAAATAACTGATGTGGCCATTGCCTCCCCGGCCCCCTTCTAGTGACACCACTGCAAACTTTCACATTTCTACTCTCGCTTGTTTTACACAATAAAAGTTCAACTTTTATGAGGACTTTTGATCACTTGATCCATAATAACCTCTCTAGAAAGTATGCTTCATGCACCGCAGATCCTGATCCACTATGTCCGAGTTTGACTTGCAAAAAACACAAATGCGCAGTTCGCTGCTGAGGCCTGGAGGTTGTTTTTTCCTCCTCGCCGGCTCTTCGTCGACACCGGCCGGTGAACTGCTGGTCACACCCCCCTCTCCGCTTCCGCCCACATTACTTGGATTAGAAAAAAACGTAATTGACAGGGAGGAAGTAGCCAATCACAGGCCGCCTTGGCGTGGACGCGTGCCAAGGTGTAATGTTTATGTATTCTGAGGACCAATAGGAATGCAGCGGAGGAGGCGTGGCGTTGGTTTGGAGAAAAGAGGCAAAACAATCTTTTATCTTTCTAACCGGGCGGCTTTTTGGATATCCTGGGTTTGCGGTGGCGGCGGCAGTGGAAAACTTTCCATGTAGGCTAGTTTAGACAGTTCCTATCCATCTGCGACAATCCTGATAAATGTATCTAACTCCTGCAATTTTCACTAAAATCTACAGAAAGCGCATTTTCTTCCTCTAGTCTCCGCTCGCCCCGACTGAATATGGAGTCCAAATATCTTTTCGAGAAGTCGCCGGTTGGGACGAACGTCGGCGTGGCGGATTTTAAGTACCGGGCAGGCCGCTCCGCTCTGCTCGACGCCCGCTCCGTGCCGGTGTACGGACAGGGGCCCGTCCTTTACGCGTTTGTGACGGACGGCGGCTCGACGGCGGAGGTGAAAAAGGAGCGCACTTCGTCCAGGGGGAACGCTCAAGCGCTGCAGGACGTGGAAAAAGTGAGTGTTGTGTGTTCGCTGGTGACTTTTAACAGCTGCCAAAGTCACAGATCATACTAACCAAAGCCCGCTTGTCTGTAAGCGCTTTATTTTGACAGGTTACGCCGTTCAAACCGCGCAGCGGTCGCGTCTGTGACGCCGGCTGCAGACAGCTTTCATGTTCTTTATCTTTTCGGTAATGACAGCGCCAGTGGATTTTTATAAAGCGTCAATTTCACCAGGGGCTTTACGACGCAGTCTTACAGCTTTAAATGGCGGCTCATTCAGTGCGTAAAGTTTACAGAAGAGGGGGGCAGGGACTCAAACTACAGGCTTACCCCCTCCCCCATGGCTGCAGGGTGGAGCTTCTACGTGGGCTTCCTGGCTCCTCTAGACACCCATAACTATTCATATACATGTGTGGTAAATGTTGACTGCTTTTTGCAACGCAACAGTTATTTGTTTATGTGTTGGCTCGCATGTAATTAGACGTTTTGTATATTTTATGTAGTGTTATGTTTCTCAATGAAGCCAGAATTAAAATGAACAAATCCATACATTTTAAAATGGATCAATCAGCTTTTTATTTAAAGAAAAACACTGGATTGCTGTCAGTGTCTAAGGGTCGACCCCCTTTAGCTATTGTAGGAGGGGGTGGGGAAAGGCATGGATGACCAGGGGGAAATATGCAGAAAACCAAGTTAGATCAATATAATTTGTGCTATTATTGGGTCAGAGTTCAGATATGGTATCATGCTGACCCTTTTTCTTTACCGTTTTCTCCTATTTGTTGCTCACCCACTAGTTGTTAATGATTGATAAAAACTAAGTATGTGCTTTTCTGGGTGGAGTGAACTTTTTATGGCATCAGATGGGTCGGGAGGAGGAAGCCAACAAAAGTTTACAAAACTCAGGTTTATGTTAACATATGCGTCCCATATGCTTTAGTGCAGTTGTGGATTAGATTTTTTTAATCTGCACAAATACAAATATATTTTTTGCAGTACACAACATTAAACCTTTGCACTGACAAACATGGATTAACATGTTTACCAATTGGGTATGCAAAGAGGAAGCATTGAGGAAAATGTTGCAGTATTGTAACATTTTTAGTGGGTTTTTTAACTCTAACTCCTGTTAGTTTGTGGAGGTCAGCATCAGCAGCCTCTAACTCAACATGCACATTCAAACTGATAGTTGGCGTCACAAACTGACATTAGTGCTTCATTTTGCAGTCTGGCCTCAGGGACCAAAAGGACACTGGTTCCAGTGGGATCCTGAAGAGGACCAGTCCCACTCGCTGTCTTGGCTTGAACAGGTCGTTGCCAGGCAGCTTCATGAATCTGGACATCAGAAACCAAGGGAAACAGGCAGAGTTGGTCGGCAGCTTTGGGGCAGCACAGGGGCAGACTGTACCACAGGCAGAGAGACAGGTCCTCTCCTCGTCCCACATCCCTGTCCCCAGAAACAGGTATGTAGGCTGATGAAATCTACTGTTTTATCTTTGCTTAAGTGTCTGAGGCATTAAAGAAAATCCTCCTGCAATAATTTGCTGTAATTTAAACATTGATTCTGCATCTTAAAACAAGGTAAGGACACATAATCAGTCCAAAGGTTTATGGACCACACAATTATCTATGAGAGCCCCTTTGGTCTGTTTGGTTCTTGTGCCTATTAAATTAAGGCCAGTGGCTAATTTGGCAGCAACTTTGTTGTTCTAAAAGCAATTAGTGTTGGCAGTTTTCATACTCGCGTCTGATTTGTGTTTCTAGTTTTAACTAGAAGTGAAATTCAGCATCTGGCGGCACCGTACAGTGGTTTAGCTATGAATGGTGTGGGGGCGTGCTGGTTAACTGACCGCATGTTTAGTGCTCCATCCAGAACCGTTTCGAAATACCATGCCTTTGGCAAGCTAGAGTTTGCAGTGAGGCCCAGGATTGCTCAATCACTTGACCAAAGGGAAAAACTTGGGCTGGAATGAGTTCTGCTTATATGTTAGTTAGTGACATTTGGGAAAGTTTTTACTTATCAGACGTCTGATCATAGTCACTGTTTTAAAGCATGCTGACCTACTTCTGAAGGAGAGGGCTAGTTGATGTAGAGTGCTAGCTGGATGTCAGCCAGGAAGATAAACATTGCTGTATCTGAGTGGGATTTTGTTGCAGTGCAGTTTGCATTCGCCGTGGCTTTTTTACACAATTCCACCAACACCTTTGTTTCCAGTCAGATCGGTTTAAAATACGTGCACACACACTCCCAACGGTTTCACTCAGAGCAAGGAAAACACACGTCCTAGGACTAGTCTAATGCACTGATAAGTGATGATGTAACATTAAAGAGGAGGAGGTGTTGCCTAAGGATTATTAACCTTTTTTTTACTCATCTATTGGTTGTGTCAATTCATTTCCAGTCAATCGACTTTATCAAATATGTCTAGAGGCAGTGTAAAACCTAAGCAGGTTAATTCTTTTGCTAACCACCTTTTTGCTTATTTTATGACATTTTAGGTTACTATGCTTTTCAGGATAGATGTTGCATTCAGTCAAGACAACAAGAAAATGGTTAACAGCTGCAAGGAGTGAGCTCAAAGTGTGGAAGGGTGTGTATGGTTTGCATGTTTAAACACAACACTCCTTCGCTTCCTCCCAGCACGTGGGTTTCACGTGCTGTTGGTCATGTACAGTAGGAGTGAGAGAGAGTGTCTGGGGAGCTCGTAAGACGGAGAACGCTCATGGACGTGGACAGAGAAAACAGCTATTTTTGTCTCCATGTCCTCATGCTAACCAGATTTAATCTTTTAACTGATTTTGGCTCATTGCTAGCTATCGCAAAACAGTGGTGCAAAATCAACAAAATGTGAGTTCACCCCACAGAAACAGCTCAGGGGGCTGCATCACATTATATAACAGATTGTTAATATTAGCGACACCCGTGCGCTGTTTTGTTGACCTTTTATATTAGCTCCCCCTGTCTTTATCCTGCAGATTTGTTTTAGAGCTGGTGAAAAGGCACGCCCTCTCGGAACAATACAACGGTGTTTTACCCAGTGGGAGTATTCGATGCATTACACCTTAGGCACTCTGGGAACTAGTGAAATACTCGTTTATTATAACCAGTTAAACTTGGTTTGTGATTATTTGATTCACTGTTTGGTTTGTGAAGCAACATAAAAATAGTAGGATTTTCAAGTTGTCAAGATAACTTTTGTAATTAAACGTTTTATTCAGTTTTTTAATCAATAAATCTGCTGTGATCTCTAATTTGAGTTGTTTTCTGTGCTAAAAAGCTCTTGCGCTCCTGTTTCAGGGGGTACAACTTTTTCGGAGGAGTGGGTCAGTGGAAAATGACAGGATTACAAGTCTTTGTCATTAATATTGATGATATGCAAATGCATCACCTCTGATTGGCTAACTGCAACGCAACTCTTCCGCTGCCTCCTTTCTTTCTTCTTTTCTTGGGTATAAAAATGCAACATTGACGAGTTATCTCCATAAATAGCACATGCCTGAACGTGTTCAGCCATGTTGTGGAGTTGCTAATGCTAATGGTTAGCTTCTACTAGCTGAGACGCTCTCTTCTCTCTCCTGGTCACAAAATCAACACCACCTTGCAGTTGCAAGCCAAGGTTGGCGAGTCCAGAAATGAACATTTTCTCTAGTGCTGGGTATTGTGGTCAATTTTCTAAATTGATTCAATTTTGATTCATAAAGCTCTGAATCAATTCAATTCGATTCAATTCAGTCTGGTCTTAAATATGAATAATTTTTGAATAGGATCATATAGCATTGTTGCTACTGCGTGTTTCTCTTGTTATGTGCATGTAGCATCTTTTTACGTTCTTTTCATTTAGCGGCTTATTTTTGGAAGTAGGTGTTGCTGAGGTAGAAAACGTCATTTCTATCCTTTAGATGGGCTTCTTCCCATTAAGTAGATGTGGAGTTTGTATATATTGGTACACATTAAGCATGTTTTTGGAACACATTTGTACCTGGAAGTGCTTGCAGATCCGGTCCCAGGTCCGTCTGGTTCAAGGGGAAAAAAATCAATCTTAGGCCTAATGAATTGATTTTGCAAAATTTATATGAAATCGATCCAAAATCGATTAAATCGATTTTTTTACCCAGCCCTAATTGTTCTCTGTGACGAAGAAGAGACAGGCCTGACTGTTTTCTTGTCTCTGTCCTTTCTGCAGCTAATATAGGTGATAAGGGTGCAAGACTATATTCATGTTCATCATGCACATGCAACTCAGAGTGACCGATCGTAGTTCAAAAAGAACAATTACTACACGTTTTCTTGTTGAACCGAGCCCTTTGAACTAAAAGCACAGATGTGGTCACTTTTTGGTAATGCACCAATTAAAACATGCAAAGATTTTGTACTTCAGTTTAAAAGTTGGCTTTTGTTATTAATAGTGATGTGTATTGGTAAAATTCTGGCGATACGATACGTATCACGATACAGGGGAGACGATACGATATATCACGATATATTGCGATACATTCAGCCAGACGATATTAGCGATTTTTTAGACTGAATTTATTGTAGGAAAATTCAATAAACAGTCCAAACTGATACATACCATGTTTAACATGAGGTATCTG
>SSNS01000571.1:73045-148645 GCA_006937985.1 Aphyosemion australe
CTCTCCTTTCCCCTCTGGACTAATTGTGTGATGGTGGGTTCTTGTAGTTTTATAAACTGCAAATTAAACTGAAGCAAACATCTTTGCTGTGAACTAAATTTACTGTGTATCTTCATTCCTTTACTGATCTCTGCATTTATGAAGTTTCAATTTGGAAATGTATTTTTAAAGAACTTCCTCTACCACATTATTGTAACAACTTGAATGGAATTATATGTAAACATGACCTATAGTTTCCTCAATTTGTGAATTTCCAGCTGTTTTTGAAATTACAAATGTTTGTAAAGCTTAAGCATGGTCTCCTTTTATTGATTGAGCAGTTATTGTATATATTTGAAGTGTAATTGTTTTATTTATTGTCTAAATTTGTGACTGAGCAATAAGCAGTTCAGCAGGTATGGCCCACATCCGGCACCCATGGCAGATCTGGCTCACATACCGCAATGAATGACGGCCCACCACTGGCCCACATCTGGTTTGCCGAGTCCGAGCCGCCCCTGCCTGAGCTGGGCCTGGTGTGGGCCAGTGCAGGTTACCACAACTGGCCCAGTGCTGGAACGGCTATGGGCCATACATGGCCCACCTCTGGCAAACTGGCCTGGGCCAGTGGGGGCCCCTCATTCATTGCGGTATGTTGGCCAGATGTAAGTGCCAGATGTGGGCCACATCTGGCCCAGACCAATTTTGCTACCTGGGCTACCAGATTCCCAAAAAGAAAAACACCATTTGAAGTCACGGACAACAAAAGATGTTTGGACTAGAGGACTGCATTGGGATTGGGTCCTGCGGGACATAAAAAACAAATCTCGCGAGAGTGGGTGGTATGAACTTTGCTGTGGGTGGGAGTGTGCGGCTAAAAGAAACAGTGCAGGATTGTGATGAGCATGAATGGCGAGTGATTTCTGCCACAGATTACCAGCCGAAGGAGACCCTCGTCTAACATTTACGTTTGAGAAGAAGCCCTCGGAGAAGCACGTCATCTCTGTAGCGTGTTGACAGAGCAGAAGTTCACACGGCGATGTCACCTTCAGCTGCGCCTTCTCCAGAGTCTGGTTATTAGGTTATATTAGGCTTAGTCGTGGCAGAAATCACTCGCCATAGGGCATGGAGACTCCGATCACAAGCGCCTCAGCATCACGGGAGGTGACGCCATGGTTTTTAAGGGTTAAAAACTAAATGAAAACAAAGTGCGCTAATCCTGACCAATGTGTCTAAAGACATGCAGGCCTGAGAAACGAAACAAAGAGATTCATGGGGTTTCTGTATTAGTAGCCTATAAAATGACATGTTTTCTCCTGCGGGACCAGAGAGGACACAAAATCAATGCATCTGTTTTATTGTGCGGGAATAATTTCTCCTAGTTTTGCGGGTGCGGGTAGTAATGGTCAGAAATTCAGCAGACGGGATGAAGAAAACAGTCCCACGCAGGGCTCTAGTTTGGATGTAGAAAATGGCGACTGGTGTTTAGCACTATCTCGTTTCCTCTGGCATCGTGGGTTTCTGGTTCCGGTGGATGCAGATCCAGGAGAGATACCCAAGGGGAGGGGTGAGTGTTCCGTGACCATGTTTGTGTTCAAAACCTAGCTTGTTTGCAGCTTCACCGCTTTAAGCGGTGTTCAGCGGTGCCACTGATGCATTAATGTTCATTTTTTACACATTTTCAGCGACTGTCCATTCATTAGGAAGATTTATTTTGGATAAAAAATGTCTTCACTTTTGAGTAAATTATGTAAACAGCAGTTCTGATAAAATAAAATCACCTTATTAATCAGAGGTTATGTGAAAAATCAGCTGTTTCTTCTTCATAAAATTAAGCACCATTATGCAAAAACATGTTACCGTCCGTTCTTCCTGTTTCCTGTTAACTACGTTTGATCCGCTGCAGACACCACATGGCCTTGTTTATTCCACTCTCAAGCTGATAGGAAACAATCCTGACACACATTCACTTGGAGGGATCATTTCCAAATTTTCTTTAACGTTTCTGCACGACTCAATAAAAACCCAGCCAGTGATTGTTTTCGAATTGTACTGGAAGTCCTTGGCTTTGTGGGGTTTGCTTTCACTTGTTCACAGTGACTTCTATTATAAACATTTTCTCATAAGAACACACTGCAGATGCCAAGAAGTGAAATTCTTCCAGAGAGAGAGAGCTGATTTAGGAACACCTTACACGTTGTTTTAAAGAGAAGACTAGTGATTTTGTGTTTTTATCCAAAACGACTTACAAGTTAAACAGCTTGCATGTTTTTGGTCTGTGGGAGGGAATTGGTGCACCTGGGGAAAACCCATGCATGCATGGAGATAACAGGCAAATTCCACTCTGAAAGGCCGCAACCTGGATTTGAACCTGCAACCTGCAAGAAAGTGGCATTAAAAGAGCTGAAAAACACACTGTGTCTTCAGTAAATCGTAGCTATCCAGGCTCTCACTTGTATTTAAAGGATTATTGATGTTTGTGTCTTTTGATTAGGTTGTGGGAGAGAGCTGCGCTGAACTTCTGCCAGTCCGATTGATTTTGTGTTAAGTGGTGTGGACATTGACTTGTCAAAATGCCCAGGCCAGGAAAGGAATTCAGTAAATAAAAGTGTGAAGAAACACACAGAAGCCACCACAGGTGGTTTAATTATAACACTTTATATAAGGATTTAGCTTGAGTCAACATAGTAGATAAATAAATAATACACCACACCCTAGCTAGAAGAACCAGTGAGCCCGGTTCCTCGTAAGCTCCTAGAAAGCCCCTATGCTTTGTGTCTTTAAGTGTGTGCTTAGACACACATGTCCCTAACAATGAATCTTTGTTGCCTAGGATAATGACTTGTGCTCTAACAAATGGTGCCAGTGGACAAGACAAGCAATAAAGGGGTTCTAGAGGAGAACACATTTGTGTGTTTTTGTGGTTTACCCCCCACACACTCCAATTTACATGTTGTCTTTGTTTTTGCTCTAGCTCCTATTTTTGTACATACATAACCCAAACCAAAACTTAACACTGACCTTACCAATATTCAATTTATGCAAGGCCTTACGTTGTTTCTTTAACGGTCCTGAGCGTTTAAGCTTTTTCCACGCGGACCTATAAATGGTAAATGGTAAATGGCCTGTATTTGTATAGCGCCTTCTTAGGGCTCTACAACCCCCCAAGGCGCTTCACAACACAATCAGTCATCCACCCATTCACACACACATTCACACGCTGGTGGGGATGAGCTACATCGTAGCTACAGCTGCCCTGGGGCGCACTGACAGAGGCGAGGCTGCCGAGCACTGGCGCCACCAGTCCCTCCGACCACCACCAGCAGGCAAGGCGGGTTAAGTGTCTTGCCCAAGGACACACAGCAGCATTCTCTGGCTGGAACCGGGATCGAACCTGCAACCTTCCGATTACTGGACAACCCGCTCTACCTCCTGAGCTACTGCTGCCCATATGCACAGAAGAATGAAATGTGCTCTGGTCAGGTGTTTTTAGATCTTATCCCCCCTAGGTGCACACTTCTTAGCAGCTCATTCAATTAATAGAAGCCATTATTGTCTTATATAAAATGACAAATGGGCTTGTATTTGATATAGTGCCTTCTAGAATCTTAGAACTCCCCAAGGCACTTTACAACACAGTCATGCACACACACATTCACACCTTGGTGGTGATGAGCTACAATGTAGCCACAGCGGCCCAGGGGCCACTGACAGAAGCGAGGCTGCCGAGCACAGGCACCACTGGTTCCTCAGATCACCACTAGCGGGCAAGGTGGGTTAAGTGTCTTGCCCAAGGACACTACAGCAGCTTCAGGTTACGCTGGACAATTAATGCACCGATAAGTAATCTGAAAATGTCCGTATGAACATAGTGTGATATCTTATAGAAGCAACATATTTTCATTCAAGTTCTCATTTTTTCTCTCAGTTCAGAGACAAGAGGTGTGTGCACGTGTGTGCGTGTGTTCATATGTGTGTGTTTGCATAATGTGGCTTAAATTCACCATTTGGCCTCTCACAGGCTGCCCTGTCAGCTTCCCCATCTCCAAAATGTGCTTCGGAAAGAGTTTGCTTAAGGTTGTGCACAATTTTTCGTCAAGATTTCTTTATAAATCACAAAGTTTGTGTAGGAAATGACAAATCACAGACAGAAATAACCAAAATACACACATGGTGTGTAGTTTCCAACCAGCTAATAAGTTACTCTCTCCCTAGCCATTACTCAGCACACCATTGGGACTTTTCTCACTGGATGGTTCAGGTTAGCCCAGTGTAGTAGAAAACCGAACAGTCTTTAGTCAAGAGTTTTGAGATGGACTAAACACCCAAAACTGTAATTATTGTTTTTCATTGACTGCACTGATTCAAGTGTTTTTGGTGCTTCAGTTACAAATATCCATATAATCACATATCCCATACTAGCCCTCCTGCAAGTTCTGGGTCTGCCCCAGGGATGTGTCTAGAAACCCCCCAGAGGAACGCAACCAAATCAGATGTCCAAACCGTCACAGCTGACTCACCTCGATGTGGAGGAGCGGCTACTCTACTTTGATCTCCCATCTGATGATGGAGCTCCTCGTTTAATCTCTAAGGCTTAACTCGACCACCCCATGGAAGATTTCAGCTGCTCATATAAGCGATAGTGTTCTTTGTTGCAATCCAAACAAAGCAATGGAAGATGGATGATGACAAAGTGTCATGTGACAGAAAACATTATGTGGTACCTTTGGATTGTAGACCTCAGATGACAGTAACTTGCTACAAAAAAATTAGATTTGCCTTTGTTAGTTCAGGCTACAAACCATTAGAATTAAAGCTAAATGTGTGCAACAGTTATAAACCCACCTGCATTGACATTATTTTCACTTTCTAGATATGCAAGATTAGTAAACACCCTGGAAACTGACTGTTGCCTAGATAAGGTGGAGATGTCTATCAAGAGAAAAGCTAGAAGCCTAAACATTGTGGCGATGAACTCCAGCACCAGCAGGCTGCAGCACAAAGTTTTGAGAGTGTGAAGCTGTTCATTCAGGTGTAGGGCTAGGAACTGATCACTGTTAAAAAATCCCTGCAGTTCTGGGGTACAGAATTACTGAGAGGTTTTCACACTCTGTCATACTCTGTCTTCTGATCAACAACATTTCCATTCACACGGGGCATTCATACAAAAACCCAAATGGACACATTTGGATTTTTTTCCTGTTTTGCGTTCATATAGAAGACATCGGTGTCGTCACTCCTGTCCTGGCAAATTGAATTAGATTTGTTTGTAACTTGTGAACAGAGATAATGGTGATCTCCAGTCTTTTGCCTCTTCCTCGCTCCAGTCTGATCTGCTCCTAACCAGTTTGAACCAGGAATCAACATCGTGGTTGCAGTAAGTTGTATTTACACTGCATTCTGCTTGCCATAATTACACGATGAGGAAAGGACGGGGAAACGAGGCTGGCAGAGAAAGGGACAGATAGAAAAGGGGAACTCAAAGCTTGGTTTCACTTCATAAAAAATGCTTGACACCAGCTCCTCCTCTTTGTTGACAGTTTGGTATATTTTAAAAACTTCATGAAAACATATTGCATTATCATTTCAAGTAATAAAATTGTGTTTTACTATTTTCCACATTTGATTCTGTTTAAGTCCCTGGCCACACATCTCCCAAAACGAAGATATTTTTCTTGATTTGGCCTGTCATCCACACAAAAACGCAGATTTACGTAACAAAAACAAATCTTTTTAAAAACTCCGGCCAAAGTGAAGATTTGCGTTTTCTCCGTTTTCAGCGTTCCTGTGTGGACAGAAATAAGTTTTAGGTTTCACGTCACTTTCTGCGACAAAAAATGCTGACGGCCCATGTGCGACCTGTGTTTACTCTACAACATGGACGCCCTCAGAGCTCTGCTCGCGTTATCAATCGTCCAAGAGCTTTTTGACGCTTGTTGACTATACTCTAAAACGTCATTTAAGAGCAATTCTACCTCTTTATCGGTCCACACAAACGAGCTAGGCACCATGTTTCATGTTTTGTTGAAGTTGAGCAGGAAGACGAAATGGATAGGATTCGGGGAACTACTGCCACCTACAGGTCTGGCATGCCTATGAATGTGCTTAACAATGCACTCATGCAGTTACGTGTGGATGAAGTTTTTTCTATGTGTGGATAAGGCCTAAGTCTTACAAGCTTAGCAAACTTCTCTAGTCTGCCACTGAAACACCAGAACAGTGTTAAAATCGACCTAAGCGCTGCTGCTGTTTCATCAACTGAACTTGAAGATGAAAAAAAAGGTGACTATTTTCTGCACTACTAGATCATCCATCAGTTTATTGTGGCATACAGGAAAACACCAACAAACATTGACAGTTTATTTATCATCTGACCTGCTGAATTTGCAAAAACAGTCTCAGCTAAAGGCCTGCTTGTTCTGGGTTCTCTTCATTCTGCATCAATACACAATTGCATTTTTTCCCAGTGTGTATTTGTTTTTGTCTCTAAGAGTGAAGAGTCTGGGAGAGACTGGACCATTTGACAGATGAGACGCTTTAGCCACACAAGACAATATTTTATTTTACTTTTTAACTGGATCTGACTTTTTTCTGGTAAGCTCTCCCATCTGTTGGTTTGGACTCTGCTGTGCTAGAAAGAGCACAACTTTCAGAAAAGGAATCAGCGGTTGCCTCCAAGTTCCAGCAATTCACATTTAACTTTGTATAACCAAGCAATCATGTTTTAGCTTCTTTTAAAATAATTTTAAAACACTTGTTTGCCCACAGTGAGGCTTTAATGGTATCAGCGTCATACAGAAGCAAGTTTCTATCTTTTGCTGTCTGAAGGGAGATGCTCATTTATGAAATCTTCTCTCCAGTTTTTCATAATGTGCTCTTATTGCCTCCATTTATCTTAATAAATTTCATTCTGCTGGCTCGGCAGGGTAATACAGAGAACACTGTTCTTCACGGATGGCATTTTTAAACCAGTTGCAGCCTAGTGTGTGTTGGAGTTGCACACAGACTAAGGGGTTGAGAATGATGAGTATTTACTTGTTTAAGGACTAATTTTGTAAAGATATATAGAAACGGACTTACTGCTGTCAAATCCTAAAACTCATTTAAAGCAGCAATCCGGAGTTTTCCCCTTTCAGGAATTATATATGATTTTTCAGAAATCCGTCTAAGTGATTGTCTTATCATGTAGTGTGATATAATGTAAGCGATACATCTTTTTGTTTTGCTAATCCCTGCCCCGTAACTAACCAATAGCGTTAGACTACCGCTTACGTGCTTCAAATTTAAGGAAGTACCCCGGCTGAAGCAGAGTTGATAAACTTTTCACGAACAAATAAGTCTTTAAAATATAAATATATGAAAACACAACATGACATGCCGTTTTGGTGGCCTAAGGATCAGGTCTCTGCTTTTTGCAGATGATGTGGTCCTGTTGGCTTCGTCAGAACGTGATCTCCGGCTTTTGCTGGAGCAGTTCACAGCCGGGTGTGAAGCAGCTGGGATGAGAATCAGCTCCTCTAAATCCGAGACCATGGTCTTGAGTCGGAAAAGGGTAGAATGCCTTCTCCAGGTCAGGGACGAGGTCCTGCCCCAAGTGGAGGAGTTTAAGTATCTCGGGGTCTTGTTCACGAGTGAGGGAAGGGTGGAGCGTGAGATCGACAGGCGGATTGGTGCTGCATCTGCAGTGATGGGGGCGTTGTACCGGTGTGTCGTGGTGAAGAGAGTTTTTTACCGGTCGATCTACGTTCCTACCCTCACCTATGGTCACAAGCTTTGGGTAGTGACCGAAAGAACGAGATCGCGGATACAAGCGGCCGAAATGAGTTTTCTTCACAGGGTGTCTGGGCTGTCCCTTACAGATAGGGCGAGAAGCTCGGTCATCCGGGAGGGTCTCGGAGTAGACCCGCTGCTCCTCCACATCAAGAGGAGCCAGTTGAGGTGGCTCGGGCATCTGGTTAGGATGCCTCCTGGACGCCTCCCTGGTGAGGTTTTCCGGGCACGTCCAACCGGGAGGAGACCCAAAGGAAAACCCAGGACACGCTGGAGAGATTATGTCTCTCGGCTGGCCAGGGAACGCCTTGGGAGTCCCCTTGAGGAGCTGACCCAAGTGGCTGGGGAGAGGGAGGTCTGGGCTTCCCTCCTTAAGCTGCTGCCCCCGCGACCCGACTCCGGATAAGCGGAAGAAAATGGAAGGATGGATGGAAGGAACATGACATGAGAATAATAGTAGTAAAACAACGTGTTTTAGCTCCGTTTGTCGGCTACAAAAGCACATTCATAAACAAGAAACGTGCAGTCGCCATCTTAAATTACCGAGTCCACAACTATTGGTGTGATACGCTTGTCAGCCACTAGATGGTGCCATCAGATAAAAGAAATACTCTGGAGAGCTACTTTAATGTAATACAATGTCAGGTTTGATAATGTTGTGTTAAAATACCTCATTTCAAGAAACTTCATTATACTGTCACGTTTTATTAATAGGCTGAACCGTCAAGAAACGAAGGGAAAATAACTCCCCAACAATTATCTAGGGGCTTTTGCACATATTCAGCTCACTTCTTAACTTTCTCTGATTAGGAAAAAACACTGATCGGTTTATTTTACTCAGTTGAGATTTTCTCTGTCTTCTTTTGCCCTGCAGATATTTGGACTTATGGCCGTCCGCCGAGTAGAAAACCTTTGAAACAACATTGGCTTGCTGTCTTGAAACACAGGAAACCAGGCAAAGGCCTGCTCTGGCTTGTGGCAGGAGGGCAAATCTCAGGAGCCGAAAGGCAAGAGTGGGAGTAGGAAGTGAAGAATGAGCAACAACCAGATAGGAGCCTTAAGCCTAATTTATACTTCTCCGTCAGCTCCCCGAGGCAGAGTCACGCACGCATTGACGGAACCGTTTTGCTCTCGAACTTCTCCGTCACCTGGAGAGTGCTGCAAAGCAGTTCCCCGCCAGGACAACAGAAGGCGTAGCGCTTTTCTGGGGTATCCTGTCATGTATCCGGTCCAAAATAGTGCATTTACAGTTTATATTTGCAGTTTATATTGTGCTTTTATGCATTTAAGAGACTTTTTAACACGGACAAACTTGTCCCTCATTCTCCTCCACCTCTTCATGCGCTTGTCACCTCTAAACCCACGTTTCCCGTCATTTCCGTCCACGAATAAAACGCTTGCTGCGCATCTTTATACTCATCTAGTCACGGGTGAATATACGTTCATATTTTCAGAGTTTTACTGCGAGGTATTCTTCAAGTTGCTCCGTGTTTGCCGCTAGATACCGTCGGCTCTCTATTTTTTGAGGCGGCGATGGTGGAGCTGGTGACGTATTTAAAGAAGCGGCGTTCTGACCAATCACAAGCTTACGCTCTCCGTCTCGTTGGACGGATGTTTAGAAAAGAGAGCTCGACTCCGTCCGACCTTGCAAGCCTTCTGGAGAGCTCTTGCAACGACGTATCATGGCGGTCCGTCCGTCCGTACTGACAAAAACGGAGAAGTATAAATTAGGCTTTAGTGGAGCAGAAAGGGAACTGACCACTGTTCAGAGCTTTGTGGTTTGTTTTTGTTCATTTGTCCAGTTTCGTGTTTCTGTCTGTTCTGTTATCTGTTAATTCCAGCGTCCCGCCCATGGGACAAAACACATTTCGTTCATGGAATTTTAAGGGGTTAAGTTTCTGATTCGAAATTATAAATAATGGCCGTGCTACTGTCTCAAGTTTGTTGATCCTTTCAGTAAAAAGAAAAGAAAGTAAAAATTCCATTCTTAAATTCCAAACTTTAACCAAAATGGTTTGGTGTATCCTGATACACAATCAGCTAATAAACTAGATGTGATGTGGAGAGGTGGAATGTAAAAAAGGAAAAATAAACAACAATTTAGCTGATTTATGTGGCTTGCCTCTAGCCTGGCCTTCCAGACTCGCCCTCTATATTCTACACAGAGGACTTTGCTTCCCATAAGGAAGCATTGGCATGGCTGGCCAGGCTTGCCTCAACATAAACAAGGAATGATATGAGTTATTTTTGTTGTAGGTGATGCGTTGCAGTGTTTTAACCTATAGCTGCATCATATCAAGCTGTTTTTACATGACTCAAAAGTCAGGGAAGGTGACATCTGCAGTTTAATGGCTAATAATGAGTCAACATTTCCCACTGAAGTACGTGCACTACAAGCCATGCTATAATTTAGATGTGTGATGTACAAGTCGTTACATAGAACAGCTCCTATTTGTGACAGTTTGACCTGTGATTTTTACTGTGACGGTGAAATATGTCTAAGTAATTAATGGCATATTCAGTAGAATACCAGTCGTAGAGGGACTTGTGCCTTTTGCTCCATGTGCATCCCCTATCATTTTGTCAAAACAAAGCTGTTGTTTGTGCTTGTACCCTGGGATACAGATTGCATTCAAGGATCAAGAGCGAGAAAGAGAGGTCTTTTGTGCTAAGACTGAATAGCCACTACATTCACAGCCCACATTAAAGAGACACAGCTCCTGCCTAACAGCCTTTCCCTCCCTGTGGGGTTCAGAGCCTGTGGGCTTATGTAAGAGGCAGCATGCGCATCTGTGCAATGTTTGTGTGATGTTCATTGGATTTTTCTAATACATGTTAATATTCACAAAGACAATAGATGGATGGATGGATAGATAGATAGAAGAATAGCAGATAGAGGCAGGTGATCATAGCCGTAGCTGCTTGTGTTGGGTCAATGGTGGACTGTTTACTGTCAATCATTATCTCGCTGCAGCCATGCAGCGAGTTGGTGAGAGAGAAACAGATGACATTACATAACACTGTGGAGTTGAGACAGGATGATGAGGGACAGAGGGACTGCAAGACTGGGAGTATAGTGGCTATTCTATTAATAGTGGATTGGGCAGTGGACCAGACTGCACACCATCTAGACAACACCCATACCATTTCAGGTAGCCTCAGTTACCATTTACAGGATATTCCAGTTTGACAAAATCTTACTATCCCTGTTTTTTTTTCACTTTGCATGTGTATTAAGGCTAATTTTTAAAGTCAGTGTCTGTATTTTCTTCTGTGACTTGTTATGATTTGAGATAACACATGATGACTCATCTGTATAAACAAGCCACAGGCAACCAAGCTGCCTGAGCTTTGAACAGGCTTAAAGACTTGTAAAGAGAAAAAAGATTCCAATCATAACATAATTTATTTAACAATACTCTTTGCGGCTTATGGGTAGGATCTCTTTCATTTCTCAAGCTCTTTAATTGTACATAAGGATGACTGATGGTAAATGGGTTTTGGATATTTAGCAAAAATTTGCCTGAGGAAACTGGAAACATTACCCATATTTTTGTTTGCATGCCTCTGCCCTTGTGTGCGTTTGCATTTGTTTGTGTTCACTGGAGATAAAAGGGGAGACAAAAAACACCAGATGAAAATATGGTCAATGAGTGATGAATGGAAATTATCTGACTCCCAACAGAGAGTTGTTTGATAGTTGTTTTGTGTGTCTGTTTCTCAAAGTTTAACTACCAAGGTCATATGCAAGCCACCCTGCAGCTTCAAGTATTAGGAAATTAGCACACATGCATGCTCTGCCTAGCCCTTTGCTGATGTTTTTTTTAAGAGCAAATTTTTTTTACATCTATTAATTACTCTTGCGGTAGGGCATTACATACTTCCAGGTAAAATTAGTGTCTTTTATGCAACACTTTTTCTGTGTACATATACATAATATACATCATTCAAAGGTATGATTCTTGTGATTCCAATTATATGTGGCAATCAAGGGTACAACCATAACTGTAGACACAATAAATGATTTTGTCCAACCAATTAGAATTTCAAAACAATGTCTAGCTCACTGTTCAAAGCCTCATGTCTTGCCAGAATAAAAGTACTCTAATAAAATTAATCCACAACCATTTTTACACCTACAACTCAACACAATATGCTGCTAAAACATTCCAAATTTTCTTCAGATGCATCTTTTTCTCAGCATAACCTCCATTACCATCCTCATATTAGCTTCAAACCTTTTATCGACATCTTACCAGAGCCAACAGGTGATGCCCCTCCCCCTTCTGCTAGGAAAAAAATGTATAACTTTTGGCCAATATGCTGGTGAAGGTTCTCAGTCATACAGGTCATGGTAATCCAAAAGGGTTTGAATGAAGTCAACTGGACTTTTGTTAACTTTCCAGCACCTACAATGCAGCTCTGAACCTAATTCCAAAACAGTTTCAGTCTAGGTCACACCCTCTTGCGTCTAATCAACATGACTCCCACACAATAAAGGCTAACGATGCTAACGACTCATCAGAGGGTAGGGAGGAGGGGTATTCACAAGCAGTTTCAGCTCGTTAAGCAACAAAATAGCTGTTTGAGACAGCTACAGTTTATAAGATCGACCCTCCCATATTCCAGACAGAATTGACAAAGCTCCTCGGATGAAAAGCGAAACGTCTGCAAGAAACCAAAGAAGTCCAGTTGCCTTCATTCTTATATATACAGTCTTTGATTCGAACCCATTTGGATTTTGGTCAAAATGTCAAAAGTGCCACCCATTATTCTCACATGTACCAAACCAATTGTGGTGCAGTTCATTTTTGATTGATGCACCAAATAACCAAGGAAATTCATAAAGCAACTATGTCAGGCTCATAAATGTCTAAACTTCACCTGTTGGAATATACTGGCCATCGTCATTTTTTGGACTGACAAATATCCCTTGGCAAAATGTTATGTATCGCCCCCACCTGACTCTACACACAGGTATAAACATACATCATCATGTTGTTTTTTTGTTTTTTTGGTGTGTGTGTGGGGGGGGGGTGTCACATGGTCATATTAGATGAGTAAGTGCTCTTACAGCAATGGCTACTGAGATAAAAAGATGATATTTTTGATAGCTGTGTAGAGCCTTAAAGCTGCAATTGCAAATTTACAGAGCAAGCTAGCTTTGAAACCCAAAAATGGTCACGGAACACTCACCCCTCCTGTCGGGTATAATCCCCAGGTCATGTTCGCTGGAACTGGAAACCTGCATTACCAGAGGAAACGAGAGCGCTAAACACCATTTGCTGTTTTCTACATTTAAACATCTTTTGTTGTCCATGACTTCAAATGGTGTTTTTCTTTTTGGGACTCTGGTAGTTTTTCCTAAAGTTGAAGTGGTAGCAGCCGACTGTTTTTCCTTCTCTGATATTATTGAGCAGAGAACCTCTCACACCAGTGGTGTTCTTTTGCAAAATTCGCAAGCGCACAATGAATGGAGGACCCAGGAAAGTGCGGAAGTGCAGTGGTTCGGCGAGACCGACAACCGGATGGTCCAATAGTTGCTTTCAGTCTGAAACGTGTTATTGGCGGAGGTTTTTAGACAAATGCGAGAGAATTTATCTCCACTATATATTTACAGTAGTACTATGTTAGAACGTTAAGAGGCATGAAAAAAAGTTTTAAGCTAACTTGTTTTCCAAATTACATAACATCTTTAATGAGAACAAGACCACCTACCATGTTTGAGAAATCCAAAACAGTAAAGTCTAACACAACTACACAACTGTCTTCCTTTAGTTCTGTTGACCTTCAAAGTAACTTCTTTCCAAGCAGCATTAGTGATGCAGCTTTTCTTCCTGGAAATCAAAACACACATCTTGTGCTGTCAATGGCTTCAAACAATATCAACCCAATCCTGCCTTTTCTAGGAATAAGTCCCAACATGTTCCTGTAAAATTGGAGGATTATTGTAGATTTTTAGAGTTTTCATATAAATGGGGAATTCTCATTCCTTATTGGAAGGGAGGCAGTGGAAAAATCGTAGAACATACAGTTGTGTATTGCTACTTAGTTTACATTTTAAACTGAATTGTACAGTAATACATATGCTTTAAAAAATGTGCATTAAGCACAACACTGCAGAAAGTAAAGACAACGAGTCACTTCAATGAGATGTTAATAGAACATACTGTTTGGGTCAAAATGATGCACATAATAGTGCAGTTGAGTATAGCAGCTAGAGGGAGCCCTCAGCATCAACAGAGCTGATCCTTTAAGATATAATCAGCTATTAGAATAAAACAATAAATAGCACTATTAAATAAAAGAAACATTGTCCAGATGTTACTGCCACAATTTAGTTTCTAAGCTGAATCCCCAACCCTTGTGGTCAGGTGGTTGGTGAAACATTGAATTGCCTTTGATGTTGATTAAAATCTTCTTCAAAAGATTGATAAAGCTGATAATATTATGTATCACATGCCTGGGAGAAAAAAAACTTGATGTTGAATAACTTGTCAGTAATCTACTGCATGTTTAATCTCAATTTTAACTACAATTCTAAAACAGCCACTCTTGAGATTTTTATTTTACACTAAACTTGGATTCATTCCCAACTGTGAGATCAAAAGTGGGTAAGGCCAAATGAGGTCAGGCGCTTCCATTCCACCTTGTGCAGATAAGCATTACCCAACTTTTCTAGGAAGTTAATTATTACCCAGCTCCAGTAGATTATTGTAAATATCACACCATGAAACTTTAAAGGCATTCTCTTTCTCAAATTTTAGCACACCTCTCAACGTCTTTTGGATGCAGGTTTGTAGATAATTGCAGAAATCTGAGTAGAAAACCACTTGTTGACCAATGCACCACTGATGTGTTTAGCCATGTTTGTGATCTGGCAGCTTTCATGTTGCTTTTTACATTGTTGTGTGTGTTTAGTTTGCTTGGATCTGAGGTGGACATATATTAAGTGTGCTAATAATGAGTCTGGTCCTGGCTGTATCTACTGGGCTGGTAACTAGGGCAAAGGTGGTGTGTTAAATATAGAAGGAATGCCTAGTCGCCTTCCCAACTACAGCAATGATCCCACTATAGTAACAGGTTGTGGATGACTGTGCCAAACAGTATCTAGGCAGCCTCATAGTGCAGTTTGCCGCGTCAACCTCCAGCTGTCCTTATAGGACTTGTAGAAGTCTGCTAGTGCATGTTGCATGCACTACAACTTAAACTATGGTCATCAATAAAGAATATAACTTTTCATGGCGTGCAACACATATAGACAATAGGACAGCTGTTTATTTCCCAGCTTCTGCGCCCTGAGCTTGTTGTTGCTGCTTGCTCTCTGGTTTGGCTCGAAGCAGCTTTTTTTGTATGTGCCCAAACCTGGCGTGTTAACTTTAGCTGGCCCATGAGTTGCACTACTGCCAGAGAGGTGTGTTCTTGGCCCAGCTCAGGCCAATGCAAATTGAGGGAGGAAGGAAGGTAAGAGGGTGTGTGTTGAGTGTGTGGGTGTGAGAGACCAAGTGTATGGTGTTGTTTGTGCATGTACTTAAATGTGTCAAAACCTACACACACACACTCATTCACACAGACCCATACACATATGCACATTCAGGAAGACTGGATTAAGACTTCCTGTTTGAGGCATTTGCTGCATGATCACATTCGTATGCGACATTGCTATAAATAAAAGAAGTTTAAGTATGAATGGCATCACTATATCTTACAAAACACCATAATTAGCTCAAAGTATATGTGTGCATGTGTTATATTTAGGACACTAGTTAAATATACCTAATGTCACTTATGTTCCATGAATAGACTAAATTTAACATCCAGATTTAGGGAGTCAAAAATAAAATAAACCCCACTATCCTGCCAGATACGAATATATGCCGACCACACACGGACCGCTTTTGTTAAAAACAATCTCTGCTCTACTTTTGCTTTTTTTTCAGATACTTGAGCCATGTCCAGTTCAACTTGCAACAGAATAAACAAAGGTGCAAAAACATACGTGCACAGGTGTTTTTCCTGCCCTTTTCCTCACAACCAACTTTTAAGGCTTCATGGTCGTTTCACCAGCAGATGCTAAGAGATAAAGAGATCAGGCTGTGTTGTTTAGACTATCTTCAGGCAGGAGGCGTGTTTGTGAGCAATAAAAACAATGGCGTGGCTGTTATCTGTCTGAGTTGGTTTTACGATGGCAGAATGTGGCAGCCATCTGGTGCAAGCTTTGATATGAGTATCAGACAGATAGCAGCTACTAATCAGCATCACTGCTGTCTCTATACGGAAAAGTCAATCAGTAATCATCAAAATGGAAAAGGATGTTTTAAACATGCCCATGTGTTGTTTTGCTTATTAAACACACACGCATGCACACATGCACAGAGACACACACTCACAAATACAAATCTGCACCAGATGTAGCAAAAGTGTATTCACTGTGAAATATCACGGCTGTTCTGGGAAGCAGTGGAAGGAAAAGGCTCAATGTCAGGAAGTCAGGCTGGGTCAAAAGGGTGGGTGCTAATGGGGTCTTATGTGTGTTGGTATCTGTTTGTTTTCATGCACGTGTGCATGCGTGCGTGCGTGCGTGTGCATGCGTGCGTGCGTGTGTGTGTGTGTGTGTGTGTGTGTGTAAGGGATTTCACAGTTTAAATCGTCTCTGGCTTCAACTACAAAGCAAGTTGTCCTTCCAGTTTAATGTTGCTCCTAATCCATTGCACTAATGGATGGATGCACAAAACAAAAACAGACACACACACACACACACACACACAACCGTTTGTGATGTGTTGTTAGTAAACCACATCATAGCCATCCCTGAGAAGAGTTAGCACACATTTTCTAAATCTGACAACATAATTTCTGTATCACCACATTCAAGCTGTTGACCTATTCTCTATGCTGGAATTAAAACGAAAACAAACCCAACAGAAATGTCATTAAGAAGCAACCCTGGAGTCTGTAAATCATTGCCCGTGTCCCCGGTTGGCCCTGCTTAGTGCTGAAAACAAGGCTAATGACTGAAACAGGACACAACTAATCCTGTTATCTCTTTATCTGCTGTCCAGACTGTTTGATCATGTGTATGTTTTTGGTGCCTTACCTTCCTCTCTGCTGTGTTTCAGAGGTTTATTTTCTGTGAAGTTATAATTAATTCAACTTTCTGTTTTGTCTTCAAACCTCAAAAACGAGCACATTTGGAGACAATCGTTGAACTTGTTTTCAGACGCTGAAGAGGGAAACTAACATCGTTTTATTTAACGATGAAGCACACAGACCATCTTTTTGAGAGATATCTGGCACATTCCTCTGTGATCTGTTTGCTCCCCGTCTACCGCATTCTCATCAGCGTGGGAGATCAGCCACTCATTGAACTTTTTTTGGTCTGTAAAATGTTTGAGAAAGTAGTCATTTGTGAGTAAGAGCTGTGTGTGTGCAGGTACACGTAGGCTTGTGGAGTTAAACCATGCTGCTGTGCACGTTTGTGGACTCCAGAGTGAAGTTTTTTTAGTTGATTCTCTGAGTGTGTGTGTGTGTGTGTGTGTGTGTGTGTGTGTGTGTGTGTGTGTGTGTGTGTGTGTGTATGTGTGTGTGTGTGTGTGTGTGTTCATGCATTAAACTTACAGTGGAGCTCAGCCAGGGCTTAGGGCTTGGCTGAGAGAATGCCTCAAACCAGTTTACTCTGGTTGTGTAGCGGAGAAGTCTGGGGGCGGGACAAGACCTCTTAAAGCTCCAGGCTTCCTTTCTCTTTAGATTCTGAGTTGGAAGTTTTTCTCTATTTATCTTTTGGTACATTTAAATTTAGTTATATTAGATACATTCAAGGCTGATTTGCACTCATGTCACTGAGTGAAGTTTGACAGGTTGTTTTCTTTTTACAACTTAACATAAAAAAATTATCCGTGTGTGTGTGTGTGTGTCTACAAATGCACACAAGTGTGAGGGTGAGTTCTTGGCCCAGCCTTACGTAATTTTCCCCACATTTCTCTTTCAAGGACGGCAGGAACAGAGGTGAGAATTGCCAAACAGAGGGAATTGAGAGAATAGGTGTGTGTAAGGGAGATATGCTTGTTCCATTTTTGCAGGATGGTTTGAATGGCTGTTCTGTGATATTTTTATCAGGTTGTCAGATGCCAGATCAGACTCTGTGGACTGCCGGTGCACATGCATCTGATGTCTCATGTGAGCAGCATAAATACGATTTAACATGAGGGTGGACTGGTGTGCAGGAAGGAAGAGGAAGACATAAACAGAATAAATGCCGATGACACTTTCACTCCAGAGGTTTTTTATTGCAGACTCGCTTTTACATGCAGGCACACACATGCAAACGGCAGGAAGCTACAGCTAAACAAACAGCAATGAATGAACTTAATAAATTATGAGTTTTTCTTCTTTGTTCTCTAAATTTGTATCTGCATGTTTTTTTTTTTTAGGAATCCTTCAGGTCATGCTGATAAGGAAGTGATGGCTGCCACTGTTTTGACCTCACTGTCCACATCCCCGTTGGTGCTCAACCCTTCTCCTGCACCCACAGGTAACACCGACGCCCCGTCAGCTGGGTTTAACCTCACACCTGCGACACCCTCGGTGGGATCAAGCACTGACTCATCTACTGCATTAAACAAGTCAAGGACGTTTGCTTTAAGCCCGCAGAGGGATCCTCACTCTCGGTGGTGATGAGCTGTAGGGAGAGCTCGTCGTAAATCACTTGATGTCCGTGTACCTTGACACATGCTGAGCTGCTGAGTGGTTGATGTGTTAACCTGCATTTATCCTGTGGGAGAGCATCCTGAAATGTTATTACCACTGAGCCTTGCAGAGTTATTAGAGCCTTTCTCTTATCTTTCAGTGTGTGCATGTTAACCCATGCACCTATGAGCTTCGAGGCTCTTAACTTTGCTCCTGTTCGTGCTTCTGAGACTGCTGTGGTTGCCATTAGCATCCAGCAGCACGTTTTCTTTTTAAATTTTTATTTTTTTTTACTCAAGTAAACTGGTCACGTTTTTCCTCACTATAAATCTTTGTGTAGAAACTGAAATTCCTAAAAGATTTTTTGTAGTTTTCTTTCATCTCTGTCATCGCTCTCCGTGTATCTGCTACACACTTCTCAAGTGCGTGAGGATTTCATCATGGCACACACAGAGCTAGGACTCTGGTCGCTTGACCGAGGGGTTTTGAGTGGCTCCAGCGTTGGAATTTCACATCCAGCGGTGCGGAGACACAACCAGGAGCAGAGCCATATTATGCAGAGGGGCATGACATCAGACAGAGAGGAGATAGCAGAACCTGTGTGAACAGAAACATTTAAACAGTCTAATGGGGACATTTGTTCATCAGACAAGCGGTTGTGGTTTAAATTTTGTGACTTTTCTTTTCCTCAATAAACAGGATTTTACTGCTACATTACAATTCTCCAGTTTTAAAATTCACCAAAATAAAAGTTGTTGTTTTGTTATCAGTTCCAGAACCAGCCAGCAAAACTTGGAAAGAGGTGCTTTCTGCCAGTTACAGCAGTTCGACTAGTGGCAACTGGAGCTGGGATGCCAGTGACCAATCAGTGCCCTCCACACCGTCCCCTCCGCTTTCCAACGATGCCAACAAGAATTACCTGCTCTCGTCCCACGGTGATGATGTCAGTGAGGATGTCACAGAGAGCACACACTTCATGTTTGAGGACCCCATACCCCGGAAGCGGAAGGTAACGATGAATAATGATAGTGATCCTCTTAACATCAACATATTTAACATTTCATGGCTAAATAGACATTATAAATCAAGTTCAGAGCAACAGCTCAAAGAAAACTAATAGTTTTCTATTTTTCTTTTTAAAATCAGAGGGGAGTTATTTTAGCAAACACTCAGAAAATGTGAAGGCTCTGCACTTTAATTGCTTCTAGCATAAAGCCTGTCACTCTGTGCTTGTGTTAATGATGGATTAGCTTTGCTCTTTCACTTCTTTTCTTCACATTTCTGTTCAGCAGAGACAGTTTAGAACGCTCAAGTGTTTTCACTGTTAATAAGCCTTCCATCCGGCTGTGGGTCCTTCAGGAAAAGAGGTGGGATGGTCTACAAAGAAGAAAGGAAAGGATTAAGATGGGGAGGGGCGAAGGAAGGGTTAAAGGGACACGCTGAAGTAAAGGCAGTTGGAGTTTGAAAAGGAGAGTTGATGCTCAAGGCAACCTCAGGAGGAGAAACTGATCTCTGTGTTCCCTCCAGCCTCACAGCGACAGATGAGAGTTCATGTTGTAGCGCTGCATCCATCCATCCATTATCTATACTCGCTTATTCTTGCAGGATCGCTGGGATAAAGATGCATGTGTATGTATAGGAATTGTGCTATAAAACAGGCCAAGGCATCAGGAGGGATGATGCTATGAGGAAGAAATATCAACAATTTGTCTAAACGAGGGTTAAAAACTGAGATGGATTCAGATTATTATCACACAACGATGTTAGTAACCCTAACATGCAAGAAGACCAAGTATGGGTGAAGAATAGAATAATTGAACTATTTCGTTATTAGAAAAAAAAAAAGAAAGTGTTTGGAGAAGAAGAGAAAATTCCTGCACATTCATGAGATAAAGCAGATCACATTAAAAAAGTACGGTCTGAGTGTACGGCTGCATGATAAACGTGTTGGAATTCGCTCTGCAGGAGTGAAATACTGGTGTGGACCGTTTATGGCAAGTTAAAGACAATAGCAACAAGTAATGAGAGGGAATGAGAACTGCTTCATATTACTGTAGGATTAGTTTCAGCATTAATTGAAAACATGTTCTCTTACTAGTCATCCTGAAGCTCCTGCTCTTTTATTTTTGTTGCTTTTTTCCTTCATGGACTGTTGGAGGGCAATGAAAGTACACACCCACTGTCTTTCATTAGCGGAGATGCAGGTCCCAGCCTGCTCGAGGAATAGCTGCCAGCCCTGACGTGAAAAAAAGACAATGAAATGAAATGAAACCCCGTTTGCTTATGAGTCAAGTGTCTTTATTCTGTGTTAAACGAGATTTCGGGAGGACTGGGATGTGATTCAAGGTCTACGTTTGGAGAAAGGTCCTGAATCACGTATCCTGGTGGATCTTCTGCTTATCTCACAGTGATCACAGAGGGGGGGCTAAAATAGTGCGTTCATTAGCTCAGTCTTTTATGCTAGTTTTATTATCATGTCCCTCCTACTCATTTTACCGTCTTTGTCTTCTCTCCTTTCACGTATCTTACATCGTCTCACGTCGAGCTTCTCTCTTTAAAGGCTCACTGATTAAATAAGTCCATTAATGAGGAGTTCTTGTTCTCTGTGTCACTCAGTTGATCAGCCATGATTCATACGGAAGACTTTGATGGATGCTTTGATTCTTTCAAACATCTAACAGCGTATTCTGTTAATCATCTACCATTTTCTAAGGTTCTTGAAAAAGTTGTTTTTAAGCAATTGTCAGACTATCTGGATGATAATCAAATCTTAGAAGTCTTTCAATCGGGTTTTAGAGTAAAGCATAGTACTGAAACTGCGCTTGTGAGAGTGTTTAATGACATTTACACTTACACTGATGCGGGCGATTCTGTCTTTTTATTGCTCCTTGATTTGACTGCGGCCTTTGATACTCTTGATCATGTTATTCTTCTTGAACGTCTTGAGAAGTGCGTGGGTATCACTGGCTCTGCACTCCACTGGCTGAGTTCCTACCTGTCAGATAGGTATGTGACTGTTAGGATTGGAAATTTTAGCTCGAGTGACGCTCCTCTTAAATATGGGGTCCCACAGGGCTCTGTACTCGGTCCGCTGCTTTTTAATCTTTACTTACTCCCACTTGGTGCTATTTTTAGGAAATATGGCCTCGACTTTCATTTTTATGCTGATGACTGTCAGGTCTATACTCCCACTAAAGCTAAGGAAGTAGCTTTATTGTGCCTCCGTGAGGTTAAAGACTGGATGAGCTGTAATTTCTTGCAGATTAATGATTCTAAGACAGAGCTAATTATGCTGGCACCCAGTGGTTCTCCAGTATTTCCACAGTCATTTGTGAATGGTCTTTCAGATGGTGCAAAGGATGTGGTGTCTAATCTGGGTGTTAAGGTTGATTCTCAGCTTAATTTTGATTTGCAAATCAATAATGTTGTACGATCTTGCTTTTTTCAGCTGAGAAATCTATATAAGGTGAAGTCTTTTTTGATTAAGAAGAATTTGGAGAAGCTTATACATGCCTTCATAACTTCTCGTCTAGATTACTGCAATAGTCTTTACCATGGCATTAGTCAGAGGTGTATTGTCAGATTGCAGCTAGTTCAGAATGCTGCAGCCCGTCTTTTAACTGGAACCAGTCGATGTGATCACATCACACCAGTTCTTGCATCTCTACACTGGGTCCCTGTTAAGTTTCGTGTGCAATTTAAGATTTTGGTTCTGGCTTATAAATGCTTAAATGGCCTTGCACCTGTCTATCTTTCTGAGCTTCTTGTGCCGTATGTTCCATCTCGTGTGCTGAGGTCGGCTGACCAGCATACACTGAATGTCCCTAGGGCGCGGCTACAGAGAAGAGGTTTTAGGTCTTTCTCTGTGGCAGCACCTACTCTTTGGAACACGTTGCCAATCAATATTAGACAAGCATCATCTGTTGCTACTTTAAAAAAGCTACTGAAGACTTTTTTTTATTCGAAAGCTTTTAACACCTTGGGTTGACTGGGTGATCCTGTTTTTATCTTGTTTTGTATCTTTTTATGTCTGATTTTATTTTTGTTTTTATTTCATGTTTTTAATTGACTGTTGTCATTTTATTGTATTTTAAATTTAAAATTTTTGTTAAGCACTTTGGGCAACATTGTTTTCATTTAAAGTGCTATATAAATAAATTTGATGATGATGATGATGATTTTCCCAGTGTTATTGTCATCTATGTGTGGCGAACATTGTTTAAATTTGCCATCCTCTTTTTCTCATTTTGTTCCAGAACTCCATGAAGGTGATGTTCAAATGCTTGTGGAAGAACTGTGAAAAGGTCCTCAGCACGTCCTCAGGGATCCAGCGACATATCCGCACCGTCCACCTGGGGTTGGTTGTCCCCATCACACCATCACTGAACACCACCAACTCCACGCTGATGCAGTCTGGACTAACTATGTGCATGAAGCGCCTAGTTTCATTTGTTTATTAGTTATCCTGCTTTTTCTTTTCTTTGTGTCTCTCTGCCCTAGCTGTGTGCCTTGCACCTCACTAAATTCCTGCACACACCCACTCACATGTGCACCACCACCAGGCAGTAATACGATCGTTATGAGTCACACTAATGATCTTCATTATGGCACAGTCCTAGTAGAAAAAAGCCTTTTCTATCTGTGTCTTCATCACTTTTGCTGACCTTCTTGCACAGAAAAGACGATGCATCTCCACCTTTAATCAAACTTTGACACTAAACTACTAATATGTACAATTAAAAGTTCTGCAGGATGGTGGTTATGTTTCATAGAATGTTCAGACTAAATTCGATCTATTTTTAGGAAACATAACTGTTGAACCATCCTGGATACATCAAATACCTTTTCCTTTTGGAGGAACGCTCTTGTTAAACCAAACAAAGTCCCGTTCTGGTATGTAGCTGTGTGACCGTCTCGGTGATTTCAGCAGAGATGTCGCTGAGCTTCGGCCTGTCCGCACCAGGAATTGGCTCCAAATCCAAACAGGAAGTGTCAAACTCATTAGAGGTGTTCGCTGGAGATCAGAAGATGTCATTAAAGATTCCTGTTGAAAGAATAGAGTTCTGGAATCCTGAACTTTAGACAAACATTGGGGATTTTTGGTGGTTTTATAGGAAAGTTTAAGCTTCCAAACTTTGGTCCAAGTCAGAAAACATGTCTTTTATTTCATCAGTGCAGCACACGTGTGTTTGATCATGTTTAATGACATCTATTGTTTAGTAGACAATGCAGCTGAGGATCTTTGTGATTTATGTTGCTGCTCCTTCTATCTGGTAATTGTTGCTTCTCTCAGGATTAATTTGGAGTTAACCTCAGGGCCCAGGATCCCTGCAGGCTTCTACTGCCCCCTGCTGTTGGAAGATCCCACTTTTTTCTGTTTGTTTTTCCCTCACAAACTAAAATGAAGCACTGGTTTTAAATTGTGCTGTCTTGTTCAGATCATTACTTCTTGAGTTTTAAATAATCGTGCTATGTAAAAACTTGTTTTTAAGACCTGGAATGTCATCTTTAAAACTGTCGCCTCGTTCCTCCTGCAGGCGAAACAGCGACTCCGACTACAGCGATGGAGAGGAGGATTTTTACTACTCAGAGATTGAAGTCAACATGGACAGCCTAACGGAGGGCCTGTCGAGCCTCACGCCTACCTCCCCCACGACGGCCGGTCCTCCGCCCATCTTCCCTCAGCTGCTGAGCGAAGTCTCCTGCTCCGAGCACATCGCCGTGAACGGTTCCCAGAGCCACGCGTCCTCACTGCTCAGCCAGTCGGCTCCATCCACACTCTGCCACATCCGCACTGACCATGCCTACCAGGTAAACCCAAATTAACACAGAGGTTAAACTGCTGATCCCGCTGCAGTGCCATTTACAGATTTTTTTTCTTTTGTATAAAATTTGCAGGCAGATTTTTGAAATCAGTGTCAGAAATAAAAAAAAAAACATTTTTTAACAACATTTTGAACATCATTCTCTCTTTTTATGCAAAATTCTACAAGAGCCCAACTTAATTATTGACTCAAACTTCACACTGTCTGTCATATGTATTCATTCTGTAGAAAAAGCACATTTAAAAAGCACATTTTAAGTTAATATTTGCCTTCCATACTAACTGTACGATCTGTTTCTATTGTATTCCTGTCTGTCACCTTCCTCCTGCACATTTCCTGTCCCCTCCTTGTTCTCGCTGTGTCCTCTCCTGGCTGTGTGGGGTGGTTGTCCATGTTCCAGGCCACCGCTCCAGTGAGTATCCCAGTGGGGCCTGAGCTGGCTGGGATAAGCAGTGGTAATGGGATCGGGCCTGGAACTGGGACTGGGAATGGCATCAGTGTGTCTTGGCAGTCCCCTCCTGTCATTTTTAAAGGCGTCCTGGTGAGTGAGGCTTTGTCTCACGCCTTTTTATTTCAATATTCACTCCTTCCCTGCTGTTGCACCCTTCTGAGGGTTTTTTGCAACACTTTTTCATTGTAGCTTTTTTTTAAATGCCTAAGAAGATGCCAGGTTTCTTTCTTTAGTGCATTAAATCTTTTCTCCAAACATGAAAACTAGTAACAAGTGCCTGAAAACAACACAAGAAAAGAAAGACTGAGTTTGGTTTGATTGTTCTGTTGAGCAATAAATGTCTGAAAAGAGTTTTTACAAAGAGAAAAACAAAGAAACAAACTTTTAGTTAGACGTTAGAAAGAACTTTGCATTTGCTTACAAACAAAAATTTTGATAAGTAATAATCTTTAAATATTGGATCTTAGCACAGAGGTGTAGGAAGACAGAGCATGTGTGTGCTACCGTCTAAGCTGCAGGAATGCAGAGTCGGATGTGACGTGTGTATCTGGGGTCGCTTGTCCCAGTTGAAAGAGCTTCTAGCTTCTTCAAGGTGAAGTCATAAAAAACATCTCAGGAGAGAATGATCAGACATGAAACATGGATGGCAAAGTTAGAACAAAAAGTATTATTATTTTTTACATTAACCTTTTGACTTTGCTTTAATTTATTTTGTTTATAATTAGTCATTATAATAAATTAGATTTCTAGATTATATTCAGGTTGTGTCGTTATCGTTGTCCGTGCTCTACTTAATAACGAGCTGTGTGAAGTAATGAACTATTTCTCTCTGCTCAGGTGTGTTCCAGTAGACCAGACGCTGTGAGGTCTTTTTATGATATCAGTATAATAATGTGTCATGTTTAATGATTTCTGCAGGGCCCGGTGACTCATGTTCGCACTGTCAGCATCGGCGAAAAGCGGCAGCCAGCAGTCGGCACACACACCACGGCTAACAAGAACCACGCTGTAATAACACCGGTCCCTAAACCAACACCAGGAGCCAGGTGTGTGTGTGTGTTTATACTGTGTTTCTCATCCAATTAGCATCTGTAAATGTCTCTGATTAAGTGAAGAATGTCGAAAACGTGATTGTTTACATCTCTCTCCTCAGCAACCCTAACCCTAAAACCATCTATGAAACACTGGAGTAAAGTTACTTAGTATAATACTAATAATAATATCTATAATATTGGATTAGTTTTATATAGTGCTTGTCTAAAGTGCTTTCCAATTATTCACACACACACACACACAGCCAAGTGATTGTAAGGTACGACTTAGCCACAGCTGCCCTGGAGCCATCAGCTCCTCTGACCACCACCAACACAGGCAAGTCAAGTCAAGTGTCTTGCCCAAGGACACAACAGCAGAGTATACTGGCGAGAGCTGGGATCAATCCCACAATCCTCTGATCTCGAGTCAACCCGCTCTTCCTCCTGATCTGCTGCTGCCCCGTAGTAAAAATAGGGACTATGTCATGTTGTTACATATTAATAACGGGCATGTTGATCTCCTACAGTGATCTCCCTGTGCTGAATCATAAAAACCTAATTTGTTAAAGATTGTTATTTAAGAACAAAGCCCCCTCGTATGAGTGTTGTTTTTTTTATTCATGCGAGTCTCTGGATGTCTGTGTCCTTACGGTGTCACATCTGCTGTTTCCAAGGAAACCTCGCGGGGAGGCTAAGAAGTGCCGAAAGGTGTACGGCATGGAGAAGAGAGACATGTGGTGCACAGCCTGCCGTTGGAAAAAAGCCTGTCAGAGATTCACCGACTAATCCGCCCGCCTCCCCCTGGTCTGTGAGGCGATCCCCTCGGAGCGACGGCGAGGTGGAACTCCTCCGACGACGACGACGACAACAAGGGCAAAGTTCTCCGCTTCTTCCGGGCCAGCAGGTGGACGGGAGGTTGCCTTATTTCTTTTTTGTTGTTATTTCCAAACACAATGAGGGTATAAGAACTGGTGTATAAAGACGAAAAGGAAAAACTTTATGCAGGTCTGGAGACTTTTTCTAAGACTGGGACATTTTCATCTACGTAAAAAAAGATAACCGTCTGATTCTTTATTTTCCTGCTTCCGATCAAGGCAATGATTGAAGACTACAGATAAGCTTTTTGGTATAATCTCTTGTTCGTTGTGAGAGCATCATGTACGCTACTTTTTGTGTGGTGAGTCTTCATGGGGCTTCGACGGTTAAAATCAGATGTGCTCGGGAAACAAAACCTCACTCGTTGTGGCTGTTTGAGGGACTTCACAAAATCTACCAAATGGAAAAAAAAGAAACTTTAAGACCCACACACATCAGTTTTGGTGACACCAGAGTTTCCTGCAGTCTAACTGGATTTAGACTGTAACATTTTTATCAGAACCTCCTGCCAGAGTCACTTCAGATCCACAAAACTGCACTAAACCAGTCAGATCAAGTGGTACAAAGAGTTTATTCAAGAGATGTACACAGTTTATAAAATATATGAATGTCCCAATATCATTATTATTATTATTATTATTATTATTATTAAAGGCTTTCCCCCAACAGATCAGTATCACTGTACCCTAAGGAAGCCTTAGAGAGTGGAGAAAATAGTTTATTCTCAGCAACACGTTGCTGAACCAACTTGCTTTGTGCAATCAGAGGAATGACGGCGTGTTCTTTTTCCCTTCAGAGGCCGTCGTCAGGTTATGAGCCGAAGCAGAAAGGTTCTGATTTCTTTTCCCAGATTGTCTACTACGATACGTGAATTGAAACTGACCTTTGACCCTGTGGCTCAACAGTCTGACTGATGGTAAACACGTATGGACACATTTACTTTTGTAGATGTAACCTTACAGGGCCCAAGGCTGACCCGTGCGTTTATCCTTTAGCAGATCAATCAGCTTCACGTGAAGTGTAGCAAGGATTTAACTGGTTTTACCAAATGGAGTCTTACTTTTTAGAATGGGACTGTTTCTAAAAAAAAGGCCATAAAAAAGTGGCCAAAGTTTACAAGATGTATATAAACTATAGGTGGTAGATTTTAGAGACCCTTATGATGTAGGTAATGTACCCCCCTTTTCTTAGTAATATTGGCTGTGCTTGTTATTTGTGAAATACAGGGCAAAGACATAGTAAATTTATAATATTTAAATTTAAACGCTGTTCCCTTTTTAAAACGATCATTCTCCAAATGTATGTGTCTTAAGTGAAAAGCACTTATGATTGGCGAAATGACACGGACGGACAAACAGACGAAAGTCCAACACAGAAGTTAGTCCTTCAGAAATCCCCGGAGCAGTTTTCCTGTTTTCGTTTCCCTGTTTAGTCGTTTTTAGATGCTATTAACTTTCTCAGAGTAGACAAGTTTTTAAACTTTAAAGAAAAACTGTTTGTCTTATCCAATCACCCGCATCACGAAAACTTCAAGTACAGTTATTTATTTCTCATGTTAGCCTCTAGGGGCTTTAATACCTGCACAAATAAAAACCCTCCTACTCTCAGAGCCTTGATTCACACACGGGGGTTAAAAAAAGGAAGAATCAGAGTTTCTTTTTGTAATTTCCAGAGATACAGTCATGACAATAGATGTATATTTTTTGAAGAACTTCACACTTGTGCTGTAAATTAGCAGCTTTTTCCTCACAGATTCTGCTGCACGTCTCCTGACCTGATCTCAGTAGCAGCGTACGACGGAGCGTCTGTACTTCCCTACATGACAGTACGTCTCGACTGACTCCAGACCTCTGTCACCACACACACACCTGTGTCGTTTTCCTAGCATCGCCCAGTCACATGGCTACGTGCGTTGGCTGACACCCAGGTGACCGGCTGTCAGTGGATGGAAACACAACATATTAGCCGACAGCGTCGTTGGGATGCTTTTATTCCAGAGGTGTTCCAGATAAGGCCTCTTCCTGTCAGAGACTTCACCAAATTCACCAAGTGCCAATAAAAGTTAAAGGAAAAAGGTATACTGACTATATGGAATTGCACTACGCTGCACTGCGCAAAAAGACATGTTTTTGTACATGGATATTTTATATTTACAAATTTCTACGTGAAAGGGTGTTTTGTTTCTGGGGGTTGGAGTGGGTATGGTCACGGGCCGATGGGGTGTCAGGGACAGGGGTCGAGAACCTCTGGGGTTCCCCATTATCGTCGAGTGATCTTAACTGCTAATGTCTTGCTCTCGGTGTCGGATGTTGTACTAATCGCAGTGGTGCTGACAGTTTTGGGCGTGCGGTACTGGAAGTGGTACTCAGCAGTAGTCCGTCACTTTGCCTTCCCCTTGGATGAGTGCCAAGGTCTGAAAGCAGTGCCAGCCTTGTCGCAGCAGTGGGAAGACACCGGTTTCAGTACGTAGCCACAAGTTATCATGTCGATAACAGAAGATGCTTTAAAGTGTTTTTTTTTCCTTTCTCTCCTGAAAATTCACACTTTTCATACTCACACTTCTGTAAAGTCCCAACTTTGTGCTTCCTTTACCTAAAAAGGTTCCTGCTTCTTGACATGTTTCACTGAGCTGAGGTATTGCATTTATACATACGGTTATTAGTGCTGGATACCACTTTTAATTCTAGTACCTTTGGTTTGGTTGAGTGTTAAGCCACCCACTAGGTCTCTCCATTCTCAGACTAAGCTCCAGCGGGGTCTAAGGTATGGGCTGGCACAGAGCAGGCTTGAGTTGGATCCTCAGGTTCTGTTTTGTATTGCTGTCCTGTCCTGGTCGCCTGGAGTGTTTATACCTTTGGAGCTTTTTGGTTTTTACCTGTAAGTTGAAGGATGGAGATGAACGCTAGCTACCAGTGGGTGTGTAGCGGACACAACGTGCAGCGATGGTTTAGGCTTTGTGGATTCAGGGCTTTCTTGTACATAATGCAGGATAAAGAGATCTGTGAGGCTTTTACATATATTGTTGTTTTGTTTGTAACTCTGTTATATAAAAAGGAAACTTTCTTTTTTTTTTTTTTTTTACAATATTGTTGCTCAAGTATATTTTCTTTCTTTTTTTAAAGGCTATTGAGAATCTATAGTGAACTGATTCAGTGTATATTGTAGCTTAGAGGCAAAGGGGAGAAAAAAAGACAACTTGTTGAATGTAAAATTTATTAAAAAATCTTTTTTGTTGCTGTTATTTTTTGTAGTTGCTGGCTAACCTGTAATGGCCGGGCCTGTTGAGAAACTGTAGCGCGTCTTTATTTGGCATCTGATTTCTTAGCACCCACAGACAGCTGTCGCCACACTGTTGAATCATAACACAACCATGCAGTATTGCTTTACTATCTTTGTGCAATGACAATATACAGCAGAACAAGAGCTTTGTTGCTTTTGAGTGACATCCTTCGCTCCCATTGTTAGTCTTTAACCCTGCCAAATGCTTTGAGTGTGTGTAGTTCTTGTTGCCTTGGATGTTGTTTGTGGTTGTGACTCGAGGGTTGTTCTTTTAATGACCTCTAACCGTTGGTCACCTTGGAACTTGTTAGCTAGTGGGAATCCGTTTCCCTGCCCTGCACATTCCAACAGACAGCATGTAGTTTAGTGTCTTTCGCTCGCCTCCCTGCCTCCGATCAACACGACATTAGCCGTTTCTGTGTTCTTGTGTGATCCAACTTCACTGTGGTTCCACCCAAGCCTTTACCCAGTATATTAAGCTAAACTAAACCCTTGAAATGTGCGTTAAAAAGCTCTTTTTTTTCTTCAAATGTGCTGCTTTCTTGAATGTTAGTTTTCATTTGTGCGTAAAGCAGCAGCAGCAGCAAGCAAACACAAACCTCCTTCAGAATGAAACGTTATGCATTGCGATGGCAGCTCCACACCTCTGCTCCTGTGCTTGTAATGTCTGCCCAGGTATTTACCCGTGCTGTCACATCCCAGCTTCGGTGACCATTTTCTGTACTCTTTATGTTTTCACTGAGGCGAAAAACCAGCCTCTTGTTTTTGTTTTTCTCTCTAAGATTGATTGTCTGATTGAGTTTGAACATGTTTGCATGTCTAGCGTTGCTTGTTCTTTTCCCTTTTCTTTTTGAATTCTCGTTTTCTGTGTGTTTGTGTGTTAGGAGATACAACACTGAAGGTTTTTATCTGTTAGATTTCCTCTCTCAGTGTCCAAAAAGCTCTAGGCTGATGTAAGTTGTTTCCCACTCGATAGATCAGCCCGACTGCTCCCTGTGCTTGTCGGGTTTGGTGGGAAACATGACGTCAGGACTAGAGTCTGCACTGGAGGCCAAGATTTCTCCCGTTTGTGGGCTCACACAGCTTCTGGTCTTTGTCAGTGGGCCCACACACACGGAGGAAGCACTTTCTGAGCAGTGGTGCACTCAAGGAGTATTTGTGTGAATGTCAAGCCTTTTGACTCGTGCTTGAACAGATAGGTGACCATGTATGATGCTTATAATGTGATTTATGTGATGTAATGTGACAGTAAGAAAATAAACCTGAATGAAAGAAGTCTGGGGTCAGATATTACGTTCCTAATTACAAATCTTACAAAGAACTACCAGATTTCTTCCTCTCCTTCACTTTTTTTTAATCACAATGCTTTCTTTAACTTGGCTTTTGCACCACCTAGTGGACAATAAGATGCACAAGATATCAGAATAAAACTCAGCACACATTAGTCACATCTTTACAGCAGCAATTTCAAAATTTATTGAGACTGATTGGATTTTGCAAATAATAGTCAAGCTAATTCTTCCACCAAACATGAACTCAGAAAGAGGCTTGGACGACTTGCAGGCTGGACCCAACATCAAAACAGAAGGCTCATGGTTGACTGTAAAAGTGTTTTCTGATCAAAAGAAAGAAGAAGAAAAAAACAGCTCAAGAGCACTTAAATCGGTCCAAAACAAAACGGGTGTAAAAATGGGACTTTTTTTTTATATTTCGCACATTTTGTTACAAACACAGGATTAAGATAGTAATCATTATAAAGTCAGTATCATAGTCAACATATTCCCAATGAAAATAAACAAACCTCAAGCTTCAAGTGCGACCTTTTACAAATCAAAGACCCTCTGAAACTTGAAAGAGTAAATAAATAATATATAATAGTAATATAAATTCATATATATGAAGGTATACACACATCACTCTTAGTAGAAGAACAGAAATCTAAAGTAAAAAGCGCCAATTTTTTTCTTTTTTTTGAAATATAGTAATAATATACCCATATTTATGGCTTCATGACTTTCACATGTGAATCAAGCTATACAGGCTAAATGAGGATTGCAGTTTGTACACGTCTAAAGAATACCCATAATCATCTGCAGTAGAGCGAACAGTTCCAGTTTTGCATTGTGTGGAAATGAGACAGGTGTGTGCAGATGCCGAAGATGTCGCTTTGGTATGACAAAATGAATACAGGCATGCAGTTAAGACCACAGAATCAGGGCACAAGAGGTCATCGCCACACTGGAAAGGAGAATCGTTGTGATTTGTCTCGGCGAAGTTTTGTCATTTTGCACCTTTATCAGGAATCCTTTCGATAATCTCTATCCATAGATACAAATATTCACTCAGCTCTCGGAAAACACGCACTCTCAAACAAGCACACGGGTGAAACGTCATTGAGGCACATATCGAGGGGTTGATGGCAGACGTTTTCCTGAAGTACAACCCGGAATGAGGAAGAGGACGTACAGTACGGGTGGTGGGAAGAGGCCAGGGTTGGTGGGGGGTGGCGGGGTCACACATACACCCAGATGTGGCAGTAGAAGCACCACAGGACAGAGATTTGTCACCAACAGCAGGATCCTTCCATAAGCTTTAAACATTCAACACACTTTCTACCCCATTGTCTTTCTTTTTTCGTTTTTTCAACCCCAGAAAAGTTTTGAGTCGAACAAAAACACAATAAATAAAAAAGTGGCCACACGTGAAAAAAAAAAAAAAAACTTGTGCTGAAAGTTCTTTGATGGGAAGTGCAGTCCAATGGCGCCTGGAACAAAGAGGCCTGATGTGTGTGACCAGCACTGAGTTACCACTGCCGCACCTACTTTCCCTTTTAAAAAACACCAATGGAGCCAGTGAACACGCGTCTGTAGAAATACACCACACAGACTCAACATGAGAGGAGCGTCGAGTCTGCATGCTGAATTTCTACGTGATTGTGTCAATTTAGCCATAAGGCAGATTGGGAAAAGAAAAAAAAACTGCTCGGTTTTTCAAGATGCAGTCTTCTAAATCTAGCCGGTCCCTCCACACAGCCCTTCATATTCACAATAATCCAAAATAACATGTGCACTTCATCAAACTGTGACAAAAATAAGAACAACCCAACAACAAAACTGTTTACCACAACGATAAATGCAAAAAGCACTTGCAAACACAGACTGTGAAACAAAAGCACTTCATGTATACAAGATTGTTTTTGGTTCGATATTAATCAATTAGTGTACATTAGTGATGCAAAAGCATATGCTGAATAAATGTTTCGATCAATATCTAACAGGGCAGTTAGACCGTGGATGTGTTTTCCCCCCTCTTGGTAAAAAACAAAAAGAGAAACAAAGCAAATACGACAGAAAAAGCACAATAAAAGGTTGATAAAAGCCCCATGGCTTGCTGTCCACAACAAGGCAAAGTATAAAAGCTTTTTTTATACAAGATATAAAATATAAAAAAAACTGAAACACACGATAAAGCTTAGCATCCAGCACTTAATAATAACAATAATTAATTATAGCAACATCAACAACAATAATCATAGTTCTGATATTCATAATAATAAGATATGTCATCGGCCTCACTTCAATTGTCAACAACTTTGACAGAAACTTTGCAAATAAGCTTAAGAAATCAGTGTAGACTGCTATTTGGACATTGGATACTCATTCCTTCATTCAAGCACTCATCACACACACACACACACACACACACACACACACACACACACACACACATAGAAGGAGGAGGGAATGACTTCTCATAAATCAGGAATCAAAAGAAAAAAAGGATTTTTCAATAAATAACAAATCAACATTACATACTCTACAAATACTGAAACTCTGAATTTCAAGCACGATTTTGATCCTTTTTCTTGAAACCTCACAAAGCCGGAGAAACTATATCACAACAAAAAAGAACCGAGAAAAGAGTCTGCATATTCTGAGTTGAGAAACTGGAATGGCATGTCTAAGGGGGAGAAAGGAACAAAAAAAGAAAAAGAACAAAGGCAGCTCCTCCTCAGGTGCGAGAGACTCTGCTCTCAGGTCCTTTAATCACAACCTCCAGTGTGAAAGACGCCAAACCAGAGACAGAGTGAGAGACAGAGAGGGTTGGTCAGGTCCAATGTGCTCGACTTTGACTTTTGGAACAAAAAAAGCAGCCGCTGATGTCCTTTCTGTTTTATAATCTGTTTAACACACCATGAAAGTCTTTGTTTAGTCTCTCTGTGTCTTTCTGTCTCACCCAGCCTTCATTCTCCCCGTTTTAATTGTATGTACATGTGTCAAATCTCCAGAATCTGTTGGAATGGCTCAATAGAAACCAGGTGGCGAACTTAAAGAAAAAAAGAGAAAAGGATTAAGGACACCACTGAAAGGCATAGGCTATATTAACAGCAATCTGCACGAAGATTCAGTGATTTGTAGATCGTGATAACAGTCAAGAGGACATAGAGCATATCCTTAAAGGTAGGTGCGGTCACCGAGTTGTTCAGGTAAGTAAAGATCAGATCAAAAAATGTAAACCACGGGTTCAGGACTTTGATAGGAGTCAGTTGTCGTTAAAGTGCAAGTCTGTGGCAGTAGGACTCTGCATGAAAAGCGCGCCATCGGGCTCCCCGGTCCCTGACACTCATATCTTTGCAATAGATTTAGACTCTCCCTTCGTTCACAGAGAGACACGTTCTCCAGGAAACATCACAGCCGAGGAGGGAACAAGACACCCTTCCCTCCTGGCTACTTCACTCTTCTGTCTGTGACTCTTGGTTTCCATGGTGATTGTGATGGCAAACGTACAAAGTTGCAGTCTAGCATCGGCCGCGTCCTTGGCAGCGTTGATTCCTGTTGCGACAGAGTAGAAAACTGCTGGACTCTGGCCTGAACCCTCAAGAAAAACGAAACACAAAAACACTGCATCTGAAGTAAAGGAGGTAAGCAGAAAAAAAGCCTTGCACTCAAGCCGTCCATTGATTACTCTTCTTCTATGGCAGTCAAGCTTGAGAATAGTGTGTGTGTGTGTGCGTCTGTGTGTGCGTCTGAGTGTCATCGTGACGGTGTTACATCATTGTCGTGCATCACCCTACAGCATCTCCATTCAAAGGAAGGCCTGCCCACAGTAGGACGAATAGGTAAAGAGAGCAGAGGAATCTGCTGCAGAGATCACAAGAGATCTTCAGACTGGTTGACAAAGCCACTAACGGGAGCGCCACGAGTTCTACGAGATCCAGGCAAAGTCCTTCTCACTCCCGTTCTGCTGCTCCCCCTCCTGAGCCGAGGAGTCGCTCTCCTCTTTCTCATTGTCCAGTGCTCTGTGTGCCTCAGCGCTCATCCCTGAGTCCTTCCACTTCCCCCCATCTTCCTCTCCTTCCCCTAAGATCTCCCCATCCCCTTCCACCATCATCTCCTCCTCCCCTTCCCCGTCACCATCACACTCCGCCTGGTCATCGTGAAAACGATCCCCGGGATACAGCTCCTCCTCAGGGGAGATGTCCCCACCCGCCTCCCCGTTGTGGTCAAGAAGCGCGGCCATCCCCCTCCCAGAGCAGTCAGCACAGACGCCATGGCGACGGGAGCCATGTTTGATTCCGACGCTGGCTGCGGACATAAAGACTCGGCTGCACACTTTACACACATACTTCTTGTCTTTGCTGTGGACCTGTGGGGATAGAAACACATCATTTCACATTTTTAATTTACACTTCAGAAGAGGTGTGATTTTGCTGCCCTCTAGGGGGTAACGTCTTAAATGCACTCACCAGTGTGTGCCTCTTCATGTGCTCCCTTCTGGTGAACTTCTTGCCACAGATTTCACACGGGTAGGGCCTCTCGCCCGTATGGGATCGCATGTGCCTCTTAAGGATGCACTGGTGCATAGCAGAGAAACTGCAGTAGGGGCACTTGAACTTTTTACGGATCACTGTGAAGTCATTCACTGCAAAGAAAGAGGAGAGGGAGAGAAAGAGAAGAGATGAGTTTTAAATGAATTACATTTTAAAAAGAAACATGACTTCTTTTTTCAGTTATTGCATTTAATTAGCAGCATGGGCTAGAAATGTAACATCAATTCCCATGGTCATCCCAGTCCCAGTCAAAGCTACAGTTGCCCTGGCAACAGCTCTTTCTTCATACTAAAGCAATAAAGGCATAGAGATACTATAAACACGATACAACAGCCAGTCTGCCTTGGGTTGCTCTAGTAGGTCTTTACAATGGACAGAAAAAAAAACACAGACAGGAAGGCAAACACAAACGACGAGGAGAAAATCAAATCACCTACACACGGGGAGGGAATTGCACAAAGCAGGGGATGCTGTATATTAATATGAGAGATCAGAACTGGATTTCTCCGTATGAAAGCACATCTCACACACACACACTGTATGAATCTACTGCACATCAGGGAAGGAGGTTAAACACACAAGAGAGGGTTATAAGGTGGTACAATGAAATTACCTCCAACTGCTTCGGCTCTGATTAAACAACTGACAGCACATCAACAAAAAAAATAAAATAAAACATGCATGCAAACAAATCCAGGCATCCAGAATCTGAAACATTGATACGAATGTGTGTGTTTACAGAACACAGATGAAACAAAATCCTGCTGCAAATTCCGTTTTTAATCACATCATAAAATCTACAAACTGGGAGAGATTCTGGTAAAAATACAGATCTCTGAACAGTACATGGGTTTCAGTGATACATTAGTTCATCTAGCTTTACGCGTCTTTCTGATCTCACAATAACAGAAATACAGAAAATCAAAAGTACCACAACACAGTCTGACGTTTATGCCCTATTCTCTCCAGCGACTGGTTCTGCAGAAAGAAAGTTCCTGAGTTCCAACAACCCGCCAGTCTGCTTCAGCTGCTGGCTTTATGCTACCTGAAAATGGGATTTTATGAAGCATTTGGCATTCGAGAGTTCCCCCTTGCATATATTTTGCACACACATTAGCAAAAGGGCAGATTCCCGACAAAGTCAAGTTTAGCTTTTTGTGGAGCACCTAGAAAGATCAAAGCAGGATATCTGCTTGTTGGGCATAGTTTCATGATATGGGTGTAGTTTTAATAAATGGGTATGTGCTGAGACAATAACTTGGCTACGGTAAACTCAAAGCCAAAAGAATTTTGGCTGAAATGGGTGTAAATTTGCATTGGCGATCATTTCCAGCCCTACTACGTCTCATCAGCACGGTGCACACCACCTCCCCTCAACTCCTGCGTTTTTCCACTTGATTCCCCATTTTCTTCCTCGAGCACAAAACCACACTATTATCACTCTGCAGCTGTGACATCACCAGGCTCATCTGGTTTAAAGGTCCTACAATCCCCTCCCTCCACTTCCTCCTCAGATCAGGGGTCAGAGGTTAAGAGGGGCCGGAGCCGTGAAGGACCAATTACTGTCCGGGTCCTGCCCCACTCAGCCACTACAAGACTTACAGATCTGGGACAGAGGAGATGGTCAGAGAAAAAGAGAAGATGACACCACCCAACCCCCATCTGAGCTGCTACTGGCCTATTGTTTTAGCAGGCTTTGTCTCGTTCTGCACATCCCCTCCATCTGTGCTGATCTGACAGATCTGACTGAGTGGAGTCATGTCAGACTGATGGCTGAAAACAAGATTCAGCACTGGATGCAGCACAGAACTCCTTTGTCATTCCTTTTTGATATTTTCAGATTCCATTTAAGCATATCTAATACCACAGCTTCACATGTGCAGTGGTATAAACGTCTCATTTGGATCTTTATCCTGCTCGCTTGCTGCAATGCTGCAAAGATCCTGCAGGTGGTGTGGTTTGTTTGGGCTTGTGAGTCACAATTTCCTGACAGGTATAAACTCCAAGTGACTGTGTGGGTATAAAGTATGGGTGATCACAAAGATTTGGAGCTATTTGTCTGAAAAGGAGTAAAACAAAGAGGTGGAGCCACACTCCTCTGTCCCTCTGTTCGGCACAGTAGTTTCCAGAAATGTACCTGGTTATGGGTACAGTCAATATGCACTAAAACTATTTAAACATTGTAAAACTTTGCATATATTTTGGGTCAAACGTTTGATCAGTCGGCTTCATTTTGCATAGCGTTTGTGCAATTCTGACACATAAGGTGTCACTGTTGATTAGATCATCCTCAAACAAAAATATTCAACAAGTGATACAAAAAAATCGAACGTGTGCCACACTTTTGATTTTAAAAGTGCAAAAAAACACCACAATGCATTTTTGGCATGAATGTTAAACACAAGTGAAGGAACACTGCCAGCGAAACCAATGGGTGTAAGTACGTTTACAGGCCTTCCACATCAATGCTGCCGTTGTAGCCGTCAACTTTCATGTGTTGAGTTAGGCGCCACAGTGGGTCTGTAAGTCCACCATAAGACATTTCCATTCCAGCGCTGCCTCCCAGTATAGCTCCTGGCACCAAACCCACCTGGCAGCACACTTTAACGTGTGTTGCCAGGTTTTTCTGAGTGCTAAAAGCCTTGGCGCAGGCCGGGCAAGTGTGCCCTCTCTCTCTGGAGTGCACGGACGACAGGTGCCTGTGCAGATCTGTGCGGTCTCGGAAGTGTTTCAGGCAGTAGATGCACTGCATCAGCTTCTTCTTGAAGTGGATGGTCTTCTCGTGTCGGTCGGCGTTGGATTTCAGGGTGAAGCTGGCAGGGCAGTGAGAACAGAAGTAGCGCACCGGCACAGGCTCGCCCACCGCTGGGCGGTAGAGAGACTGGTTAAGGTGGGGAGGCTGGGACTGTGACTGCAGAGGACTGGGCTGGACGGGCTGGTGGAGTGGACCCTGCATGGCCGGCCAGTCCAGGGACAAGGCCATCAGAGACAGGGTGTGGTGGTACTCGTGTTCCCTGAGATGCTCCAGGCTGCTGAACAGCCGTTTGCACAGGGAGCAAGCAAACCCCTGCGAGGAGCAGGCACCGGGCTCTGGCAGGACTTTCTCCCTTGATCCAACCTCTTCACCCACTACGAGCTGCCCTTTATTTCCTGTGCCAGCCATGAACACAGACGCAGGCACAGACAAGCCACCGGGAAAGATCCCCTCGCCCATCTGATCCCTCTCAACAGGAGACTGGTCACCATCCAAAGCTGAAACAGAGAGAAAGAGGGCAAGGAAAGGTGTGAGGAATACAAAAATAAATCTCAAGTTATTGAGAAATCACACCCCGGCTTATCAGCCATACCTGTGTTGTCCTCTTTCATTTCTTCTTTCTCTTTTATGCCCTCCTGTAAGCATAAAATACCCCGTTATGTCACTCACACACACACAAACACACACACTTCTGCTGTGTGTAAGGAATGTGTTCTGGGCATGCAAGACTCAGGAATTTTGTGCAGGCTGTGAAAGCAACTTTCTTCTTTGCATGCAAGATGCACAGAGATAAAGATGCATAACCAGAGAAGGAGAACAACAAAAAAAAGCAAAACAAGGTCATAATTATTGCAAGGCGAGTTTGATATTAAAAAACCAAATACAAAAATGGTGGAAGGATGATAATTCAGGATGCACCAGGGGTCTGATGGGACACAGACTGAGCAGTTAGCTTGATCTACAGCGTTAATAACATTATCTACCTGCAGCTCATAAAACTCACTAGGTCTCAGCAAGATGCTGCCCCCCCCCCCCCCCCCCCCCTATTCTAATATCCACTCCATGTCATTCCTACACCCCCCTTGCACCCGTTCGTTTAGCTCCTTCCCTCCTCCTCCTCTCTAAGAGCAGAACACCATGCACTGGGAAACAGATGGCTTGTCCGTAGAGATAGAGAAGCTTGTTGGGAGGCAGGTCCACTGAAATCAAATGCTGCTCCTAAATGCTCACACACACACACACACGCACAAACACACACACACGCATGCAGCAGAACAAACAATTTCCTGAGCTGAGAGACCAAACCCCTCTTTGTCTTCGAGTATTGATTCTACTCAGTCTCATCACACTACCTTTGCCCGTTATCTGCTATCTATAAGCACACACTGTCATTGTGGCTGGAGGTGTCGTCTCCTACTGTAAGCTACATCGGTGCTAATGCTATGTAAAGACATCCGGCTTTAAAGCCAGTTGGCGACTGGATATATTAAAAGATTATGAAAGGGGGTGACTGAGGAGTGAAAGGGAAGGGAAAACAAAAAGCAGAAAGAAAAGAACAGACATCATTGTTACTTCAGTGCAGCAGGAAATGTGCCAACATGAATGAGATACAGAGAGGGGTTGAATGATGAGAAATAACCCTGTAAACATTCACTAGCCTCACCTTCCACCCAGTCAGCAGAGACGTTCTGCTCCACCTCGCCTGTTAACCCCCTGGGGGGATTAAAGGTGAGGTGGAGCAGGAAGTGTCTGCATAAAATGGAGGGAAGCCTCTTCCCCAGAGCTGAGACAGGCTCATGGTGCTTACCTCCGGCAAGGTGGAGGGTTCCGGACTCTCGGGGGCCTCTTCCACTTCCATGTCCAATCCATCCGAGCTCAGTACCGCAGCCCCGGCCCGCGGACCGGGGGCCTCCAGGGGCCGAGGCTCAGGGGCATGCAGCGGCGTGGGTGGAGTAGTTGGGCAGTATGTTGATGGAGGCAGGTGTGGTGGTGGTGCTGGTGGTGATGATGATGATGGAAGATGAGGAGGAAGAAGAGGAGGAGGAGAGGAGCCAGCGCCCTGTTTGTTATGAACAGTGGCCCCTGTGGCCCCTGGCCGGAGCGTGCTGCAGTAGTTGTTGGAGCGGAGCCCTGAGGAGCACAGGAAACGAGTCTCACCCACCCACTCACGTACAACTGCAACCCTGCTAGCAGCTGGCCACCAGAACACAACGAGGAGAGAGTGGGTGGGGGGTGGGGGGGCACACGGCGTGCTACACTATCAGACACCATGGAGAGGGGGAGGAAGAAAAACTCCAAAGTTTCACTTTCCACCAGCCAAAGGGAAAGGGTTAGGGCTTCTCTTCTCTCTCTCTCTTTTTTCCTTTGCTCCTCTGCTCTCCTTCTCCTTCCACCCACATGTGTGCACAGAGGATGGCAGCATGTGTGTGTTTGTGTGTGTGTGTGCTTTCTGAAAGACTGTGTGCACCAGTGAAATGCATATAAGGAGAGAGGGCTTGAGGATTTTCTGTAGCGTGGAGGGAAACAGTTTTGGAGAGAAGCCATCTTGCAGCTCAAGTAAAGACTTTTTTTTTGTACAAGCTGGCCAAAGGACGACTTCATAAGATGTTCACCAGCATGGAGTCGAGGCTGGATAAAGAGCATTTAGTTCACACTTGAGTTTTCTGTTACATTTACATCACCAACTGCTTTTTTATTTTATTATTCTTGTTCTGGTCTAATCTTATTCCTACACTGGGTTTTTAGGGGAGGGGGTTGTTGTCCAGAGTTATGCATTGGGTTAGCCATTCATTGCCCTCCTCTGTATAATGGACAGAATCACACATCCATGAGGTTTGATTCCTGGAATGTTAAACTACCACGCCTGACACTCCCCACTCCCACTTACTGAAAACACACACACACAGAAGTTGAAACCCCTATCTCTCCTTCCTGGCTCCAGCAGCGAGGAGTGAGGATTGGAGACAGAGAGTAAACGGATGAGCTACAGGTGAGACAGAAGCGCTCATTAACTAATGGTATTCTGGCAGTAGACACCTGTCAGGAAAGGGTGATTTTGGAATAACTCTGTTAGTTGGCTTTAACACTCAGAACATTCCCTTACAGAGTTAAGTCAGGATGTGGTTTATAATGTGACTAGGCCATTTAAGTGGACTTCTGTCCTTGCAGCAGTTTACTGACTGGAGTCTGTCGCTACATTAGATTGTCATATGCTCCTCCCTTTGGTCCCTTCTCTACATATTCCTCAGTTACTTCCTGGTTCAAAGGCACCAGTGAGCATGTGCACGATGCACAGGCCTCTTCATGTTTGAATGAATGAATGAAACTCCCAAATGGAAAGCATTTCCAGTCAATTTAAAGAAAAATGGTGTGCAGACGTTTGAAATTTCATAATAAAAGAGTTTGACTGTTGCCTGTCTGGTTGACTTACACAACTTTACTCAAGCAGGAGGAATATCCTGTTATTATGAGCTAATGGCCTAAAACTTCAGTAGTTAGTTAGAAGAAAATCGGATCTGACTGGTGTTATCTGTGCCAAAAAGGCTTAAAGGCATCCTGTTAGCATTGACATTCACACAGTTTCCTTCTCCTTTTAAACTTATTTAAAATGATTTAAAGCCATATACTAGTTTTAGTACCACTTTACAATAAGGGTCCCATTATTAACGTTACTTAGTGCATTATTAAGCATTAATACACTATTAATTAAAGTATTAACAACTGCTTAACCTTATTATGTAATGCATTACTAAGTAGACACCCCTCCAGCCCTTTGTCCTAACCTTAAGGACACTTATTAGTTAACAATAATTGTAATTTTTTTTTATTCGTGGTTTTTTTGGTGATCGAGTCGAGATGAAAAGACTCGTTACGAGCCAATTTACATGATCTAAAATCTGTAATTTCCCCACTGAGGGACAAATAAAGGCATTCTTATTCTTAACGTCTATTCAAGATCCAAGTAACTAATAAAAATATGAGCCTGAAAATCTACAACAGTGTTTATGTGGCAGTAAAATGAGTTGGAAATGGTTTCTTTTGACAAGTGGTTAGCTTGACTTCGCTGTAAGAACCCAGATTCATCCGACTGCTGTTTACTGCAGGTAGGAAACAATGTGTTAGTGTTTATTTTGGAACTTTATGCTGACATGACATTTCACAGCTCTACACCTAATCCACAGCTGTAAACACTACGTGCTCTGAAATCAAAGTTAGTTTGGCTTAAAATAAATAAATATAGGAATCAAATAAATTCAATGATCAGATTTCAATCTTGTCAGCTTCTAACTTTAATGACAATAAGTCAGCTTCACATTTCAGATGAGCAGCCTATGTCCACTAAAATAGGACTTTTTTGACAATTCTCCCTTGGTTTCATTAAAACGTCTAGGATTAAAGAAAAAGCCCCAAAAGAACCACAAACAGCTTGTGCAGCACGAGCATCACGCTGATTCTTTGGTGTTAATAATCTCATCCTGTAGTTTATGAAACCAAGTCAGTGGTGAAATTATTTAGCTGCAGGTTTAGGAGGAGTTTCCAGAGCTGTATTGTCACTATTTTGTAAATAAATGGACAGAATTGTACCTTTATCGTCTCTTTAGAAATAAAAAAAAACAAACAACAACATAGGCCTGGAGGAGTAAACAGATCAAATGCACATCCATGCTTTAGATGCATCGTGTTTCTCTTGTAATTGAGTTCCAACAACTCCAGAAAGTTGAGACCAAAAGTGCATTAGGTGACCTTTAAAAGAAAATCCAAGAAAAGGACTCAAGTCATTTCCCAGTATTGACATCTTTACCTCTAAACCTTTACCGCTTCATCCTCTTGCATTGAAAAATCCAAGCTGCCCCTATGGGATAGCTATATAAGGATTTGGAAATTAGAACAAAAAAAAACTGGTCACTCACTAAAATATATTCAGGAAAGGCAGCTTTAGATCCAGAGTCAACTTTCCGAAGCGGACGTGAGATGATGAGAGTCGACAGCTGAGAGGAAAAGTTCAATAATGTCAGTATGATCTGCGTGCTTAATTGGATGTACTTTACAGCCCGTACACAGTAGCAGCGTGGGCAGGTGCGCCGGGATGGTCCGACAAAATCCATTGTTAGGCCCCGGCTGTCTGACACACGGAGAAGCCGTGGGGCTAAATCCCAATGATCCTAATTGGATTCTGGAGACTGATTGACACACAGACGGGTTCTGCTGTATTTTTGGCATTGCGCATGCAAGCAGGATGTAGTTTGTGTCCCGTGGAAGGAATAAAAGAAGCTGCTGGTGTGTGTGTGTGTGCGTGTGTGTGTGTCATGTCAATAAGACATGGGTTTGAATTTGTTTGACTTACTCAGTGTAAGTGACAGGTATTAAATAGAAAACAGGCTTTTGTGTTTACTCTCGTTTTGGGCGTATAATTCATTGAAAGGAACATGTTTTATTTAAGAAAGATCAATTCCACAGGAAATATAAAAGAGCTTGTCAGACAGAAGCTCTGTGTCAAGGCCTTTTTGCTGATATTCAGCGGTCTCCCCTGAATTGGGCCAGGTGACCTTGCTCAACCTCCTCCCTGCGTAAATCAATACTTTCCCAGGATTTTAAAACAACACGCTTTGATACTCCCCTGCTGAAGTAAAAGAGGTGGGGGGAGGCAAAAAGAGAGACAAATAAAAAAAGTAACTGCACGGACCGTCCAGGAGGGAAGGGAAGAGTGTGAGGGACGGGTGTTAAGGAGGGGTGAAGGAGAAATGGATGCAGGGAAAGAAGACGAGGAGTAAAGCAGGGAGACGGAGGACAAGAAGAAGGAGGGAGGGAGGGGACAGTGATCTGTCAAACCAGGCAGACTTCTCCTCTGCCCAGTAATCTGAGGTAGAGTTTGTTTATTTTTTGTCCTCATTTAAACACAGGGACAAGCGTGGGGTGGGCGGGGAGGCTGTTGACCAGCTCAACAAGCACATGTCCCCAACCCTTATTGTGTCGAGAATACAAAATAGAGTTTGGCTAACCAGAAACCCTCCCTGAGGTTTCTCTGGTGACAATAGAAATACAGATATAGGCTCTTTCAACACTGTCTTCCAAGCTGGGAACAAATGATTAACATTCTGTGAATTCTCAATCTTCCATTCAGATAGTCAAGGCTGAGTGGATCTGTAAAGTCTGTGTGTGTGTGTGTGTGTGTGTGTGTCGTTTTTTTTATTTTCTGAGGCTGCCTGTGTGCTGTGACAGCATCTGATTCTCCTCTTTAAGCCAATAGAAACATCTCAATCCCACACACTTAACACTTGCACAAAAGAGGTGATGTGATGTGACACGAGTGTGCACGACTGCGAATCTGTGTTTCGGTCTATTCAGGCTCGGCCCCGTCTTTTATATTTGTAAGGTGAATCGGGCTCAACTCAATAGACGTGACTCGGCTCGGAGTTGTACCCTTCCTCTGCTTTTCTTCCGCTGACAAAAACAGGCAGAACTCGGGACAAAAGATCCAATTACATGCCAGTAAAAGCAAAAGAAACAAACCCAGAAGTTGAACACACAAAGCGTGCCCACGCGGACTTGGACTCGAGCAAATCTGCGCTCACACCAACCCTACCACACACACACACACACACCAACGAGTGTGCACACATGTAACACACACCCCGACAGTTTAACACTCTCAGCGAGCAGAAAAGAAAATGAGGAAATAAGAAAAATCTCTTGTTAGAGACAAATTAAACATGAACGCTGCAGCATATTTATCTGTTATCAATGTGAATAGATAGAAAATGGTTTCACTGGAGAAATTTCATGGAACATTGTTGTTAATAGACTTTTTACTACTCGTTTAGTTGTAATTTCCCGTCATTTGAAGAGGAAAAAGTTGGAAGAACTGCAACAATATATTTGCAACATGACAAAAAAGATAAAATAAATAATGTTTTGTGGCAGATGTCTTTAAAACATCTGTTTTAAATATTTTATTTGCATAAATAAATTTCGCAGCTAGTATCTGAGTGGGCTGTGACCATTGGTGACTAGTCTGAGACAAAGTTATGAGAAATTGTGCAATTTTTCAGTGGAATGATATACGTAGTTGATAAATCTGGCACTTTGGTGAGAAGTTTTATGGGTCACACATTTTTTGGTTGCAATTTATTCACAAATATTTGTATTTCACTCTTCTTTTAGTCTCCTATTGATTGCAAACATCTCCCAAAATTGCCTCACACATATCTCAAATGTGCTAAAATCAAATTATGAAAGGTTTGTGACGTGCTGCAGACGCCCACAGTGATTATTTTCAGAGAAAATTCCTCATGCAAAATGTTTTAAACATGCTTGAATCTCCAGCAACAAGTCAGCATTACATGAGAAAACTAAGAACCCTTACACACGTTTTCACCATTCATCAGCAGCAGTCTCAGCCCAGCGAGCTACTAGCTAAAGAATTGATCTAAAAAACAACATTTTAACATTTGCATGAGGTTTCAGCAGCATGCAAAACTTTATTTGGTGTCTTAGCAGAGACATTTCTATAAGTAAACACGGGAACTGCTGTGCTGTTGGATATTTTTCTGTTTGCTGCTGTGAAATGCAGCAGCAGACTCTCTGATAGGCACAAAGAAACTGTCACATTAAACCAAGAAAATGTTCTCAAGAAAGCAAGAGCGATCCCAGCAAAATGTTCTCTCACTTAGTCACCGCTGAGTAGTCATCACTGGCATTGCCACGCAAAACATTCAAGTTGCACCACACATGCACGCACGCACACACACACACGCACAAACGCTTTGAGGTTTAAGCCAACACAGTGGCTGGTGAAGCACTGTGCTGCTGTAGGTTGCATCTTGGTGACCATATGTGCAGGTTTTTATGCATACTGGGAGGCTCAGTTCTGTGTAACCACCAGTGTGAGCAGAGTTTCAGTAAATAAATACTTACAGGACAGGGAGTGTCCTCCTTTGGGCAGGTACTCGTACAGTAAGGGGTTATCATCTCCCATCATCTCCGCCCGCAGCGACAGCAGGCTGTTCTTACTCATCAGCGCTGCCTTCAGATTGGCCACGGACGAGATTCCTCCACCCCCAGTCCCTCCGCCGGTCTCCTCTGATTCGTTAGGGCCCAGGAAGCCGGGCTCCGTGGTTAGGGCCTCTTCCTGTTTGAGGAAGAAGTCGAGGCGTTCACCACGGCTGTCTGAGCTGTTGGGTTCAGTCACGTCTGCGCCTGGGAGGAAAACGAGGTAACAGACAAAAGATGAATCAGGTGCTTCGGCGCAGCTCTGACTCAGTGACTTTAAATGTTTTTAAATTCAAATTCAATAAGGTTTAATGTTTCCAAACTTCCTACAAAGAGCTGGTATAATTAATTTAAGGGATTACATGCTTCTGTACAGGCTGAAAATCCTGTAATCCATCACAAAGCCTTGTTCAAACAACAAAAACTCCTAAAAGTCCCTTGTTAATCAGCCACTTAGTCAGTCTAAGCGGACTCACCTGCTGGTACTAACAACTTAAATGGAAATAGAAGTGCAAAATATGTACCTAATTCTTTCAAATCACTCAACTTTTACTGTAAACTAAAACATCACAGCTCTGATTCATCTCCCTCTCTCCTTAACTCCCTTACATACCTCATCATCGCCCGTCAACAAAATAAAGAGAGATCATAAAGAGACAGAGCGAGAGGAAAGGCAGACACAGACGTAACATGTGCAGTGTGTGTGTGTGTGTGTGTGTGTGCGTGCGTGCAGTGTAGCCATCAGAGCCGCTGAAAGCGAAGAGAAGCTGTCAGCAGTCGATGTGTCGCTGGAGGTTTCACTGTAGATCTACAAGACTGTCAGACCACACTGCTGACGACAGCTCAGTACCAACAAACACACACACACACACACGCAAATACGTCAACAGCAACACTTTTAATGCCTCCTAATTGACATTTACCTGATGACAGGTTGCTTTCTGTTACAAAGAAGGAAAATATACACATCAGACGCGTCAGCGGCTTAGAGTCTTTGAAAGAGCAGCTTGTCTACATCTAAAACAAACAGACAGACATCTGAACACTAATGCAGACTTGCCTTAAAGGGGTGGAGTGGGGGGTATGCATAATTATGTTTGACTCTTCAGGAGAGAAACCTTCTGACACTGATTTATACAGGAAATCTACCTTTCCACAGTCAACTGAAAGGAAACGGGGGACAAACAAAGAGTAGCTTGAACAGAAACGGACAGAAAAGCAAAGGGAAGACATAAAAAGGGGGGAAATTGTCAATTTCAAACACAGCCAGTTGGGGCTAAGAGTCTGCCGCCTACTGCAGGGGAGACTCAAGGTGGTCAAGGTGACAGAAACAGTAGTTGCCTCCACGTCTGGAATACCGATGGGTGCACACACACACATGCACACACACAATCTGCCTCTCTTCATGCCGAGTTTAGATAACTGATCACAGATCAGATTCAAGGATGACTCCACGTTCTGTATCGCAAATACGCGCGTGGACCTGAACAGTGCAGCAATATGAATGAAATATTGAAGACGGGAGAAAGAGGCGAGGCGTGACAAACAGATGAACTAGCTGTACAGCTGTTGGACACATCAGAGGACAGAAAAATGATGGGATTAAGAAGAGGAGGAATGAAAAGAGGAAGGAAAGATGGGGCAGGTGGAGAAAGCCTGATAAAGCAAAAACAAAAAAAAGGCAGAGGAGTGTAGAAGCGGGGGTGTGGAGTAGTGGAGGAAGCACGTAAGATACACACACACCGAAACAAAAACACACTCACATGCATCCACGCACACCCCCGTCCCTCCTGCACACACAAACACACAAAGTTAATTAAGAAGGGGGTGTAGGGGTTGGTGCAAGGGGGCACGAGGTGCAGGAATTCATTAGAGCTCTGCCCCCTCCTTCAGTGGGCAGCCCAGCAGCCACAGGAGTCAATCAATAACATAGATCTGCTGTTGGCCAACAACGCACACACACACACACACACACACACACACACACGCACACACACACACACACACACACACACACATTGAGCAAGAAGGAGGCAGACAAATGGAAAGAGAGGAGGAGATGGAGGGAGAGAAGAGAGCGTCATCTCTGACCCCTCATGTCCCTCCACTCATCTCTTCATTGGATGAGTGAATGACCCCTGACCTCCTTTCCAAGCATCTTTTGGACACGTACATCTACCGATGGAACACGTCCACCCCCTCACAGCCATACAGTAACAGCAGCTCGGCCACGCGGACTCCTCCATCCCAAACGTCTTTCAAATCAGACTTGTTCAAAATTGATCAAATTCAAGGCAGTTTACACTTTAACAGAACAAGAAATTAAACTCTGTGGTGCAACAATTGGCTCCTGTTTTGAGGAGATATACGTGTGCAAGATATGAAAAATGTGTATTCCACAGACAGCTTTCTGCCACAGATAATCGGAATATACGGCATAATCCCCCCTTCTCTTATGTAAGCTTTGTCGGGCCGCGTAGATGGTGATTTCCTTAAACCCCATCCCGTTCTGACAGATAAAATCATTTACCACACCAAAAACAGTCGTACCTAATCCCGAGCATCCGTTCTTATGGATTTCATCATACGTGTACTTGGTTTGGTTGGGGATTTGCAGGCACACACAATAAAAGCAATAGGTTTATCCCGTGTTTAAGAGACTTGCATCATTCCTTTGTGCACATGTGCTCGGTGTTAACATACTGCTTGTCATATGAGGCAACCTATGAATTTCAATAGCTAAAGAATTTCCCTTTGAACTACATGGTCAGATCCCAAAAAACAAAACAATGACATTTTTTTTCTCATCTTTTCCTCCCCTCTTCCCTTTCTTCTACCTTTTGCAGTGAAGCGGTGTCTGCACGATGAAGAGAATTTTCATCTTCCCCTTCATAAAAGAGTCCGAATAATTTAGATTTCTGCTTTCTGAAAAGATCCTCCGTTTAATTTGGTTGCCATGGTAGCCAGGCACCCTTGGCTTCAACATTTATGCTAAATAAAACCCCCTTTTAAAAGGAGAGACAAATATGTAGAAATGGTGGTTCTCTTTGTTAATGTGTGTGGATGTGTGTGTGTGCAAGCAGTGCTGCAAGCTATGTTGGAGTGGAGTGTGAAAACAGGAGGGAAGAGGACTTGGAATAAATGATGAACAGTACTTCGGATGTGTAGTAAGGAATTCTGCGTTTATCTTCCACAGAGAGATGGAGACAGTTACGTCTAATGGATGGAGGATACAGTGTTTTATACTCTGCGGTTGGAGGCTGCGCTGTATATATCTCAGTGATGTGTTTCTCACAAGGGGTGCCGTGTTATTAGAGTGTACACTTTAAACGCTGTAAAACAGAGGCGAGAGGAGGCCTGAAAAGGGAGGAAAAGGTCAGCTGACCCAGTTTGACCTCCGATCTTCTGTTCTGATTGTGTGACTGTGTGTGCATCTCTCTCCTTTCGAATGCCTTTCTGCTCTCTAAATAAACCCGGCCGCTGCTGCGAGGGAGTTTCAGCTTTTACATTATATTTATATCCATACACATTCACTACTTTCCCAGTGGCAGCTTATGGGCATGCTCTTTTAACACCTGGAGTAACACACACACACACACACACACACACACACACACACACACACACGTAACCTCACCACACCTTCAAATCAAGAGTAGCCAAACACAAAGCAGAGGAAAAGTCCAGGGTGGTTAAGCAACGAGTTACTGAGGCTTGTCGACCACAAGAGAGCTGTCAGAGAAGAAAGTAGGGCTTGTGTGCATGTTTGTATGGCAGAGTGCAAACAAAGGAGAAAGACTCTCACTGTGCATGTTTGTGTGTAAATGTGTGTGATGGTGAAAGACGGAGAAAGGAGCCTTGCCCCAAGTTGTGTGGGTTAATGGCTCGGGTAGCCCGAGGGTGAAAAGGACGAGGCATTACAAGGGTCATGTTGTTAAAAGACTCCTCCGCTCGCCCGTCTCTTGTATACGCAACATCCAAACGAGGAAGCCGTCTCCTCCATACGATGAACTTGTGACTGGTGCGTGTTTGTCCTCGAGTGGACAAAGAGGGGAGGGAAGGTGAAACTTGCTTCCTCAGCATGCCAGAGTTTGAGAGGGTAAAAAAGTAATTTCAGACAAAGAAGGGGGAGTCGAGGCACTAAAACAGCTCAAGAATTCAGAGGCAATTTAAAAAGCAGTGTGGGAGAGGGGAATGAAAAAAATGCTGGGTTTAAAAAAGAGGGAGGATGGAAAGTAGAAAGAGGCTGTTATTCTCTCTCCCTCTGTTGTTTTTAGGGACTAGCCGGGCCACAACCTCCTGGAGAGATAGGGAAGGGTGGGCGGTGATGGTGGGGTGGTTGTGGATAGGGAGGGCAAGCATAAATCAAGCAGAGCCTGAAGGCTTTAGAGGAGGGAGGGACAGACGGAAGACAGTGGTAAAGGACAGGGGAGAGGGATATGATGGTGCTGGTGGTGATGGTGGTACTGCTGGGGGCTCCGAGGAAAAGAGAGAGAGAGAGAGAGAGAGAGAGAGAGAGAGAGAGTGTGGGTGGAGGGGAGGAGAGGAGAAGAGAGGAGCACGATTGCAAAAGTGGTGGGGTGAGAGGTGAGCGGTGGGGTGATGGAGTGTGGGTGGGTGGGTAAGGGAAGGGGAGGCAGAAAGAGGTGATGGGGAGGTTATGGATGGAGGGGGTGTGGGTAGGTATGGTGGGGGGCAAATGAGCGGGTGTGTGTGAGAGGACTTGTACAGTAAACCATGCTGCCGCATTTAAAAATGCCTTCTGCTCCATATGCACATCAAGAAACCACAGCTGCAAATCAGCACCGTCCACATACACCAGAGCAAGTCAGGATTTAATAAAAGGTGCTTAAATCCTAAAACAGACACTGATCTCTAACTGTAAAACAGTTTAAGTGTGGTGTTAGACTGAGATGCTCTGTGATTGGTCGCTATAATAAATGTGATCCAGGTGATGCAGGTGAATATCAAATTATTTAAAAAATGCTGAATTCTTCCCAAACTCTGGTCCTCTGGTCCCACCGTGTCCCTGCTCCAACACACCTGGAAGTTCTGCAGAAACCTGCTAACGGGCTAATTTTACAGCAGAGCTTTGAAAGAGTAGAGAAGGCAACAGGTGTTTACATTAGGGCTGCATTCCATTTACAGGAAGCATTTTTCAAAGGAAATGCTGCAAGAAATGGAATGCAGTCCTCATTAATATACATGGCTCACTCGAAACTAATAATATCTGAAATGAATTAGGTCAATAAAAGTCAGGTGAGGACAAAACTATAACAGGTGTGATCTGGGCTGGGAACCACTTTTATATTTTACCTTCAAACTTCAAACTGAAACCGATGAATCCTCACTAAACAAAAACACTCTCACAGTTTCCATCTCCCCCACATTAAAGCAGCACATGTTGTCATCTTTAGGCCTTTGGCTGATAACAACCCAAGAGTCTTCCTCTGGGTTTGTTGTTGAAGGTTCACCTTCACCTAAATCCTTCTGTTTACTACTGCATGTTGTGAGTTAAGTGTCTCAAAGTTGAGCCGAACACACTTGAAGACTTTATTTTTTATTTTTATTCAATAAATGGTAATTAAGAAAGAAGTGGGCTAACATGCTAATGCTGTGAAGCAATTGTTATTTCTTGGTCGTTTAATGAGGCAACAGAATGTAGAGGTGCTTCATGAAGTTGTTTGTTAGAAGAGTAGTTATCAGAAACATGCTGCAATTATCTGCATCTGCCAAGGTTATTGTCTGCTTCATGTTTGTTGAGATTTGCTGGAAAGTAATTAAAAACAATGGGGGAGAAATACTAGGATGAGGACAGAAAGATGACAAGAAATGAACTGAACTAGATTAATGAGTACTTGAAACACAGACAATGGACACTAGAATAAAGTTTAAATTAAAAACTATTTGGAAATGAAAACAGACTCTGAGTACCGATTCTGCTGATTCAGATTCAACTCAAAGAGCACATAATCCCTTTTTTCAAATTTTCAGATTAACTTTGAAAATTGTTATTCTGGAAGTAAACTTCAACACAGATTATCTGTTATTGAGAATGTGAATTAGCACGTAGCAAAGTTGAGTTCACAGACTGGAAAAATAGGTCAAATCTTTTATCGCTTCTTGACATATGTTCATGGACTGAGAGCAAAATCAGATTTTTGAGTTTCAGATTTTCTAGTCTCTCATGACTCCAAAAAGCGGTTATTTTGGTGAATCTCTAAGCCTGAGACGTGTCAAAATCATTTCAGAAAATTCTGCACGCATGAAAGTCTTTAAAATACAAAATAAACTACAAATGGTGAAGTATGCATGAAAAAGAAGGTGAGTGCTTGTTGCTTTGTTCAAGAGGAACAGAATAAACTGTTGAAAACTCCAACCTGAGTTTTCACTGCTGGTTCTGCTCATTCACACCAACACACAATAGTGAGATTTTCAAACAAAGCACAATTTTCTAAATGTATGGAATATAATGGCTGGAAGGTATTCATGCAGCAACATCTTTTTGTTTTTTACCTTAAAATTCTGAGGCAAGTCTATCTGAAAGGTGAGTTTCAGAGGTCAGTTTGCAGAGTCCTTGAACTCTTTGTGACATTTTGTTTCAATAGTGTTTTAAAACAAGTATTACAGGCATGATTTATTAGTTTTTACCTAGTTTGTCTTTAAAGGACTTCACCTGTCTCTGTGTAGCACAGATGAAATAACAGTTATTCGACTTTAAACATTTGATTTAGTGGCCTAACTGAACTCCATCACTAGCCTGAAATCAGAAACAGGAAAATAAATAATCTGAGGTGACATAGTTGAACTTTTCCCGAGTTATAGAACAGTGCAGGTAACAGAAATCAGACTTAATGCCGTTACACATCTGCAGTGATAAAGGATTTTATTAGGACAACAATGTCCATTTTCTACAGTTCTGATCTTAATAAAATGGGGTAAAAATTGTAAACATTAACAAAACTGTCCATCTTGATGTGGACATGGTAGTGAGCAAGTGAATGAGTGAAGGAAGGGAGAGGAAGAAGAGCGGGTGAGTGCGTGGGGGATGGAGGATTGCAGGGCTCAAGGTAATCTGGGGAGTTAATGCAGCTTAGAGGGACTGAGAGGAGTGGGAGGGAGGCAGAGAGAGGCAGAGAGGGGGAGTGATGGCAGTTAGAGAGAACGAATATAAAAATAATAGGGTCAGCAGGGAAAGAACGGGAGAGGGGAATAAATGAAGATGTATCAGAAACAAAAGCCAAAGCAACTGTGGCGGAGGGGGGGAGAGGGAGGGAAAAGGAGAGAGGGGAGCGTAAAAGCTAGAGAGAGATAGGAGCGTGAGAGGGGAGGGAGGAGGGGAGAGAGTCAGCAGAGTGAGTGTGTGAGATAAAGAGTGGGCTAATGAAAGGTAGGGTGAGGCTGAGAGCGAGTTGGCGGGTAGGAGGGAAGTCAAAGGAGAGAAAACGACAGAGAGCGGGGGAGAGAGGTCTGTATGGGGAAAGAATGCTGGGTGGGGAAGGAAGGGAGACACGCAGGGCTTTGTGCTGAGAGCAGGGCGAGAGAAAGAGAGAGAGAGAGAGAAAGAGAGAGAGAGAGAGAGAGAGAGAGAGAGAGAGAGACAGAAACTCAAGTTATGTTCTGGATTTATGCACAAGCAGGGGAGGACCTGCATGGTGAGTGAGCCTGAATGCTCCATCTAGTCTGGTCCAACCTGGTCCAGACTGTTCTAGTCTGATCCAGTCTGGTTTAGTCTGGTCCTGTCTGGTGTAGTCTGGTCCAGGCTGGTTCAGTCTGGTCTGATCCAGTCTGGTCCAGTCTGGTCCAACCTGGTCCAGTCTGGTTTAGTCTGGTCCAGTCTGATTTAGTCTGGTTTAGTCTGGTCTAGTCTGGTCCTGTCTGGTCTGGTCTAGTCTGGTCCAGTCTGATTTAGTCTGGTCTAGTCTGGTTTAGACTGGTCCAGTCTGGTCTAGTCTGGTCTAGTTTAATCTACCCTTGTCCAACGTGGCTCAGCTTGGTCTCACTTTAAGGATGAGTTCTGATGGAGCGAGAGAGTGGAGGGACAATGGAATAAAGAAAAAAGTAAAAGATGAAAACAATGAAGACTCTCAGCTTCACTGAGGCATTGGGTTATTAGTGTGTGTGTTTGTGCATACGTGCATGCGTGCCTATGCATTTGTGAGTTTCTGTGTGTGTTTATGTCCATTTATGCATGCATGTGTGTCTTTATACCCTCTTTAACTCATTGACTAGCTAAAACTCTTAGGGCTAACTACCTTGCAGGAGTCCCGCCCCTATCAGCTGCACAAGCAAATAAAGGTTTCAGACATCAAAGCATTTCCAGTAAGACTTTCTGGACTATAAAAACTTGGATAAAGTTCTACTGAAGAATGTGACAGAAAATAAGTGCATGTATTAATCCTGATCTACACTATTGATGACATTAACCTGAACTAGAAAAGGAGGGAGAGAGTGCAGGTCTGCACCTCAGTGGATGGACCTGTACCATGAAACAACTGCACTTATGACCTATCAGGTCAGTGAGATATCACACACAAGTTACCCACAAGTCCTCCTTCCCTCTGAGCTGCTTTTAGTCAGTTAAACTGAAGGACATGTGCTTTTTTCAGCACATGATGAGTGTAGGATTTATTTTTGGTGGATGATGATCTTTGACAACTGTAAAACACAAAATATTCAAATCAGACTCTAAGCAGCAGCAGCTTAAAGTGACACTAAAATGTAAGAAATATCAACATTTCCACCTGAATATGGTGGAATTGCAAAAATAGAATTGCCTCAAATCCGTCACAGATTGTCTTGATAATGTCTGTTTTATTTGAAAGAGTATGTACCACATATGTACAGTGGGATGTGAAGGTTTGGGCAGCCTTGTTAATCTTCATGATTTTCCTGTATGAATTGTTGGTGGTTGTGATAAAATTTTTCAGTTAAATACATCATAGGAGACACACACAGTGATATTTGAGAAGTGAAACAAAGTTTATAGGATTTACAGAAAGTGTGCAATAATTGTTTAAACAAAATTGAGCAGGTGCATAAATTTGGGCACCACAAAAAAGAAATGAACTCAATATTTAGTAGACCCTCCTTTTGCAGAAATAACAGCCTCTAAACGCTTCCTATAGCTTCTGGTTGAAGGTATTTTGGACCATTCTTCTTTACAAAACATCTCTAGTTCATTCAGGTTTGATTGCTTCCGAGCATGGACAGCCCTCTTTAACCCACACCACAGATTTCCAATAATATTCAGGTCTGGGGTCTGAGATTCCAGAACGTTGTTCTTGTTCCTCTGCATTAATGCCATATTAGATGTTGAGCAGTGTTTAGGATCGTTGTCTTGTTGAAAGATCCAGCCCCGGTGCAGCTTCAGCTTCGTCACTGATTCCTGGACATTGGTCTCCAGAATCTGCTGATATTGAGTGGAATCAATGCATCCCTCACCTTTAACAAGATTCCCAGTCCCTGCACTGGCCACACAGCCCCACAGCATGATGGAACCACCACTATATTTTACTGTAGGTAGCAGGTGTTTTTCTTGGAATGCTGTGTTCTTTTTCCTCCATGCATAACGCCTCTTGTTATGCTCAAATAACTCAATTTTAGCTTCATCAGTCCACAGCACCTTATTCCAAAATAAGGCTGGCTTGTCCAAATGTTCTTTAGCATACCTCAAGCAGCTGTTTGTGCTGTGGGTGGAGAAAAGGCTTCCTCTGCATCATTCTCACATACAGCATCTCCTTGTGTAAAGTGCACCGAATATTTGAACGATGCACAGTGACTCCATCTGCAGCAAGATGATGTTGTAGGTCTTTGTGCTGCTCTGTGGGTTGACTCTGACTGTTCTCACCATTCGTCGTTTCTTGGTCTGCCACTTCGAGCTTGAACTTGAACTGTGCCTGTGGTCTTCCATTTCCTCAATATGTTCCTAACTGTGGAAACAGACAGCTGAAATCTCTGAGACAGCTTTCTGTATCCTTCCCCTAAACCATGATGGTGAACAATCTTTGTTTTCAGGTCATTTGAGTTGTTTTGAGACCCCCATGTTGCTACACTTCAGAGAATATTCAAAGAGGAGGGAAACTTACAATTGGCCCCCTTAAATATGCTTTCTCATAATTATATTCACCTGTGTATGGAGGTCAAGGGTCACTGAGCTTACCGAGCCAATTTTGAGTTCCAATAATTAGTTCTGAAGGTTTTGGAATCAATAAAATGTCAACAGTGCCCAAATGTATGCACCTGCCTAATTTTGTTTAAACAATTATTGCACACTTTCTGTAAATCCTAGAAAATTCGTTTCACTTCTCAAATCTCACTGTGTGTGTCTCCTATATGATATATTTACATGAGCTTTTTAATCGTAACAACCAACGATTTATACAAGAAAATCATGATTAACAAGGCTGCCCAAACTTTCGCATCCCACTGTATTTTTACAATTACAATACAAAATTACAAACTTTTTTGCTTTTATGTATTCAGTAAAGATCTGTGAAGTCTTGCTTTTCTGCATTTAACCTTTACTCTTGCTGGATTTTCTCCAAATATTTAACAATTTAAATCAAACTTTGTGCCAGAACAGCAGAACACATTAAATCAAGTCTAAACTTAATATTTATTTAAGTATGAAAGTAGTTTGGATTGTCATACTGGATTGAAAGAAGCACTTTGAATTAACCCTAACACCAATTTGCATTTTAAAAAAGAAAATTAAAAGATACTTAAGCTTTCAGTGTTATGTTATAAACCTAATAGACCTCAGATGTCATTGATTTGATAAGAACAAATAGTTTTTTAGACCACCAATTCAGCCACCTGGCAAATAAAAACACAAAACACGAGGACTTTTCGCCACACTCACACACTACAGACACAACAGGCGAGCAGAAAGTAGGCGACCAGTACAAAAGGTTCCTCCACAAACAGTCTGTGTCAGTGTGCTCCATCCACACAGGGACACAAAGTGGGAAGCGGGGGGTATTACGTGTTCTCAGGAGAGCAGGAGCGTGCTGTCGGGCTGCCTGGTAGCCGCAGAGGCTATTGCCTCTCTTCCCTCCCTTTTGCTCATCTCTCCCATCTCTTAACATTAAGACTGTGCCTCTCTGCGCTTGTATCCTTGGCAACCTGCCTCCAACAATGAAGCGAGCTCTGGCCTCAGCATGGGAGGAGTATGGTGCCATGGAGAGGAAAAGCAAGGGTGAAGGAAGATGGAAAACTGGCAGAGCTCCCGAGCAGAAAGGCAGAGCAAAGCGATGAGTCGCGGTGTTTGTCATGCACAGAAGTGCAGGTCAAAACTACGGAACGGAGGGTTAAACAGGAGAAGGAAGTGAGAGAGACGAGATGCAGATGAGCATGCCAAACCTGTGCGAGTCGCAGGCTCGGTGTGCACGGATGAGAGCAGATTTGTATCAATCTTTAGTTTAACAAAGTTGGACAGATCTCAAGAGCAAGCAGGGAAGATTGGACTTTTCCCCTCACCCATGTCGACGCTGCCAAAAAAATAAAACTGTTGCTCCATGGCGGTGCACTCAAACAGCTGATTACTGACTCTGACTATGTTAATCCAAGCTTCATATTTAGGTTTACTTGATTTAAAACTTCACAAAGTCATGGAAGGGTTGCTTATCTTTCATGGCCTCATGACATATTACAACCAGAAGATTCTAATGTTGGACAACATCTGCAAAACCATAAAGATCACATAAACCAGGAAGACTCACTTGCTGAAGAGGGACTTTAACACTAGATGCTGTTTGAGTTTGAAACGTAGAGTGACACGATGGACAAGAGGGAAACCAGAGCAAAGGCCACTCACATCCAGAGGACCTGACTCTTCCTCTCTTCCTCCACAGCGGCCGAGCTGAGCCATTGAGATTAATTGCTTGTGATCAAATCAGCAGAAGCTGTGCAAATTAAAGAGTGGGCCACCACCCCACCACTCCTCCCTCACCTCCACAGCATCTCCAGCTCTTCTCCAAGCCAGACCCAGTAGACAGTGTGCGTGTGTGCATGTGGGAGTGTGTGTATGAGAGAGAGAGAGAGAGAGCAACAACACTTATTCAAGGGTACAAACGTGTCATTTCCTCTCTCCCTAGAGTGGAACGCAGAGCACAGAGAAGGCTCGAATCAGAGCAAGGGGTCAGTCAGACAGTGCAGGCATATGCACAGTGTGTATACAGCATCACACACACACACACACACACACACACACACACACACACACACACACACACACACACACACACACACACACACACACACACACACACACACACACACACACAGTGCCCTGAGCAGAACGGCCAATCCAATATCTCACCCAGCTTCTCAAAACTGCTCCTCTCCCTGCCTTCTTCCTTCTCCCTCTCCATCTCCCTCATTAAGAACCCATTAGAGAGAACGGCAGCGAGAGACCACATGACCCCATCCTGACCCTTGTAACGCATCCCTGAGAGGGAGGGAGGGATGGAAGGAAAGGGGAGAAATGCAGTATAATGGGCAGAATGAAAACCAGGGAAAGGGGGAAAGTTATTTAACAGAAAACATGAAACAGCATTCACTGGAGGATCTTTTCCACTTGCTGCAATCAAACATTCCAGAGATTTTGATGTGCTGTTTGCAGCAGATGGATAGAGAGAAGAAAACAGAGAGGAGAGGAGGTCCGTAGGAGTGAGACTGGAAGAGAGGCGTGAAATAAGTATGTAGTGACTTTAGGAGAAGGGGATAATTTGGGAGTGGAGGGGAAGACGGCTGGGCTGCTTCCTTAGTCGGACACAGGAATGTTGAGCGGGCGGATCCCTGTGTGTGTGTGTGTGTGTGTGTGTGTGAGTATCTCTCTATGCGTACTTGTGTGTTTGTGCCAGACAGGAATCCCTAACCCCCACAGATTCCGGCTCCTCTTATCACGGTCTGAACAGAGGGGCATGGATGGGGGAGACAGGGAAAGGGGAGAGAGGGATGTGGGTGTCCCATGCTATCAAACCCTGCCTCTAAACTAACTGCTATTCTAATCTATTTTACACACACACACACACACACACGCACGCACGCACACACACACACACACACACACACTCACTCACGCATGCACACCCACACATTCTAAACCTTGAGACTGGATGTTTGGTAGCCAGATGAAGCATGGGAAGGCCATTTAAAAAGAAAAAAGTTTACAGTAACACATTGTGCGTGCATGCATGTGTGTGTGTGTGTGCGTGTATACATGTGCACGTGTGTGCATGTGTGTGAGCGTGCGTGTGTGTGTGCGTGTATGCATGTGCATGTGTTTACGTGTGCATGCGTGCGTGCATGTGTGTGTGTATGCATGCGCACGTGTGTGTGTGCGTGTGTTGTATAGTGCAACAGTCAGAACTCAACTGGCAGTGATCCTCACTCATAAACTGTCTTGGGAAATAAAAACTATGCAGGGATGTGTAACGTGCACCAAAGCCCTGACCCATTCTAGATTCAGAGATGCTAATGTGTGTGAGAAAAGAGAGGAAACAGGCAAAACTGCATGAGGTGTGAGGAGATTAAAGGAGGAGATGCTGTGGGCAGGCAGACCATCTCAGGTAAAGGGAGTGGGTTAAAGACAACAACTGGGAGGAATAAGTGAGCTGGAATTCTGACATTAGTTATTATATAGCAACTAGGTTATAGTCTAATCTCTAAAAAAAAATCTGTCATTGCTTTTCAAGAATTTTGCTTTCCTATCTAGTTAGTCTGAAATCAGCACTTTTCATTTGAGGCCCTGAATCTATAAAAAGCAATAATACGTCGTGTCTCTGTTAAAAATAGGAATCTCCATCTAAATATGTCTTTGTGTTTTCCACCATTTCAATGATGCCCAGTTTACGTCAAACATGAGAGATTTTAGCTAAACAAGAGCAGAGTCTGAAACCCTTCATATGACTAATGTCTGAAGGTAGCGTTTAAACAACACACACTCTCCTCAGCAGCAGCTGCCTGCCTGTGGTCAGATTAAATCATCCTTCTCACAAAATAAATAAGAAGGAAACAAATACAAATGTGCTGCATCATCTTGTCTCAGGAGAGTTTTCACTCCGTAACACCAAAGCCTGAATGTGTCCGATGAACGGATGACTGGATTTCTTACAATCCTTATATGTGCTCGTTGTCATCGACTGGTTTGTAAACAGCTCTTAGTCCAGAGCTGCTGGTTTAACTTGCATAACATTAGTATAGTTAGAAGACATTACAAACTTTTAATTTCCACTTTCTTTCTGGTCAAACTGAAAACATGAATTAGTCAATTTCAACACTGATGATTATTTAAAAGTTTTGCATTTGACTAGAAATCCCAGACTGTTTTATAAATAGTGCATTTTTCTAAATATGTGCAAAACGTCATAATAACAGCTTTAGAGCCTAATAAACATTCCATCAAGTTAAAGTGGATTTTAATGATGTTCTTCATCCCTAAAATTCCTTTTTTTTTTGGCCAATAATCAAAAATTTGTTTCACTAACTTCAGGAAAGGATGTGAGGAAGCTAAAACATACTTTCTGTTATGTAGATGTAACACTGGAAAAGGAATAGAGGGAAATCAGAATGTAGAAGTGGTGCACACATTTATTGAAAAGACAAGAACTTGCAAACTCCAACAAAAATAAAGCAGTGAATTGAGGGATTGTTTATGATTTTTTTCATTGATTTTAGCATGTGGCAACCAAGTTCTTTAGTTTAAATATGAGGGAGAATATTCTGTTTCCTGGGCAGACAAAATGTTAAAGTTAAGACTTTGAAGCAGGATTTATTCAATTCAATTCAATTTGTTTATTTATAAAGCACATTTCTACCACCAGCCAAGGACGCCCAAGGTGCTCTACAAAATAAAATCAAATTACAAAGTAAAATCACAATAAAGATAATACACAATAATAAAGGTTCTGTCTAAGCTGAGATGAGCAGCAACATTGGAACAGTGCTAATATATGCATGGCACGTTATTGATATTATGTAATCAATTAATTTAAAACTATATGTGTTGTTTACTAGATAAATAATTAAACATGTAATTAAAACGACTCAAAGCAGGTGAGAAAAATAGTCTTATCAAGTATTTTTGGACCTTTGTATGTTCTGCTTTTAAACAAGCAAACTAACAGATCCTACTGATGAGGGGGAAGTTAACCCACCCACGGCCTTTATTTGGAGCCCATGCACACACACACACAATGAAATGGCTGTATATGAGATGAAACAGAAGTGACAGTGTGAATTGACAGGCTGATAAAGAAGGTCCAAAGAGACTGAGGGAAGGAGGGATAGAGGAGAGAAGGAGGGGATCATCTTTATGAAGGACAGATAGTGGCTTCCAGGACTGTCTTCAGCATCTCTGTAACTATCAAACCCCAAAACACACACACACACACACACACACACACACACACACACACACACACACACACACACACACACACACACACACACACACGTAGACAGCCCAAGCCATAATTGTCCCCTGTGGTGATTTTGGCCTCTCCCTCTTAGATTCTCATTGCTGTTGGCCAACTCTTCTGTATCTTTAACACTTTCTTTTTTCCCTCTCTGGACAGGGAGGAGGAGGAGGTGCGGGGGCTGTCACAAAGGAATGAGGGATGAAGGAGAGAGAAAGGTCTAAAGGAAGGAGGTGTGGAGGGGTGTGACGGCGGAAAGGGGGAATGGAGGGAGAAGAGAGAATAAACGTTCAAGAGGAAGGGAGACTTTGCCCTCCAGCGGGAACACTCCCACAATTGTGTGCACGTATGAGTGCATGTGTGTGTGTGTGTGTGTGTGTGTGTGTGTGCGTGTGTGTGTGTGTGTGTGTGTGAGTGTGTGTGTGTGTGTGTGTGTGTGCTGTGTCACGGCCAAACCGACACACCCACAGCCTGTAGACCTCTATATCCTGTTCGGGCTGTCCGTTTGTCCAAACATCATGCACCCTACCCACCCCCAGCACCACTTCTCCTCTTCTTGCTCCCCTTTTCTAACCGGTCGTGTGTGTGTGTGTGGGGGGGGGTGTGTTACAGTAAATAGAACAAAGCCACCTTTCTAAAATAAACAAATCGAGGAAGAGGAACTTCAGGTTGACTGAAACTGAGAGGCAGAGATCCAGCTATGAGCTTCTAACAGACTTCATTTTGAGGTTAAACTTTCTCCAAAGTTTCTGCTACTTCCAGCCAGGCAGTCGGATGCTGAGACTCCCTTTTGCTCACATATTCTCTCACTGAGTTTAAAAACCCAGGCTGCCAGTGCTCACCTAACCTGGTGAATGCTTTGGCACATAAGGCGAGCAGCGCTGCCACGTTCACATCTACATGGCCCATTACTGGCTATCAGATCACCGCTGAAGTGGGAGAGAGAGAGATATCCCAGCTCACATCGCCTCACATCTCATTTCTCCAAAAGAGGAACTGTCACCAATCTCCCATTCAAATAGGGAAGCAGCGAATTGCTTCAGTTTTTACATTTCTCGTCAAAAACGCATTTAATTGTCGCGAACTGGATGTTCTCACTTTCCAGGCATTCTAATGATGTTAGGACTTTTGATTTACGAGATGCACACGAGAAGCAATTTTCTCTTGAGGAATCATTTGTTCCAAATTTAAATTTTAACTGAACTAAAATTAGTTTTGTGCACAATTTCTTTCTTGATTCATAATGTAGCTGTTTGACCCCAACAGCTGCACAAGAAGAGATGCTGCATGAGCTAAGATACTAAACATGGAAATATAGCTTTAATAGTTTCAGATTCACTCATTCATCAAAGGATTTTAACAGTTTTGTAACCAGTTGCACAAAAAGTGTTCATAAATTGAACGAGAAACCACAGATGCCAGTTTTTTATTTATTTGGACGTAAAATCAAGACTTTTTGCAGTTTAACTGAATCAATTTGATGATATGAAAACAAATACAACAATAAATTTGAAGAATAAAAGACTGCCTTCATTTTAAAATAAAACATTAGTTTATTTGGTAATTGCATTCAGCCTTGAAGACACTTCCAAGACCATATTTGGTCATTCTTTATGTCAAGCATGTTAGAACTTGACAGAATTTAAAAAAAAAGCAAATGTCTTTTTTTGCCCTAATTGTCACTTAATTATAGAACATTTGATACAGTTTTTTTTTTCAAATGAACCAACAGCAGACACATCCAAGAGACCAAATTTAACTAGTGACATCATATTGGTTTGTAGATAAAACGGGACTTTCCCCATCAGAACACAACATTTGGCGAGAAGACTATTTAAATGAGTCACTGACACTCGCTTTTGGCATCGCATAATCAACAGGAGTGTGCACAAATATTTACTTTACAAACCTTCAGGTTTAGGTGATGAATTATACAAATTACCTGATGATGTCATCTAGTGACTTTAGGACGGCCAAGTTGCTCATTTCCTCACTAAAACTTCAGCAGCACCGACACAAAGCTAGTAGCTAGCTGCTAATGGAGAATTTAATTGTGAGGATGAGGTGTGAAAAAGTAAAAGAAAGTTCTTTAAACTGTTATAACAGTCACACCTCTTTCTGATGATAGATTAGACAAAATAGAGGAAAAGAAAAACAACTTTACATAACACTGCTGTGCTGTTCTGGATCACAGGTTTAAGGTTAGGAAGTCCCATCATGCTCATATTATTGAAGTACCTGAACTCTGTTGAGCATGTGAGGAATGATAATATTTGTTTAAAAAATTGATAAAACTTTTAACTTTTCAAATCAAGCTTTAGATTTCAAAATGTGTTTTATTTAGGTCAGACTGGTGAGAAACAAACTCAAAGATCAAACTCTGGTTCTCTAGTCATTCCGTTTCCAGTCAGATTTCCGTAGAGCTCATTCTACTGAAACAGCTCTTCTCAGAGTGTCTAATGACCTTCTGACTCACAGGGATGCAGGACACTGTTCTGTTCTGGTTCTGCTGGAGCTGACTGCAGCCTTTGACACTGTTGACCATCACCTGTTACTGGATAGGATGAGAGACTGGTTAGGCCTATCAGGAACAGAACTGGAGTGGTTGTCCTCTTATCTGTCTGAGCGTTCCTTCTCTGTGGCTGTCTCTGTGGTCCACCTCCCTCACCCATGGTGTCCCACAAGGTTCTGTGCTGGGGCCTCTACTGTTCCAACTATATCTGTTCCCTCTCCAGCACATCCTGAGCTCTTTTAAAGGAATCTTTACGCAGATGACATCCAACTGTACATCTCCTTTAAGCCCCATGAGATGCCTGTGCTAGGCTGCTGACCAAGTCCTCCAAACACACCCACGTCACCCCGCTCCTCTTCCAGCTTCACTGGCTGCCGGTTAACTTCAGGGTTTATTTCAAGATTCTGGTTCTGGTTTTTAGGGCCTTACATGGACAAGCACCATCATACATTGGTGATCTTCAGTCCCTACACCCCCAGCAGGTCTCTGAGGTCCAGTGATCAAAACCTATTTGTGAAGCACACCAGGCTGAATGGTGCTTACCTTTTTTCATTTTTATTCCAATTTTTTAATCATAATCTTTATGTCTTCTCCAATTTTTTATTATGATATTTTTTAATAACTTTATTTATTAATTTTATTGTTCTTGTGAAGTGCCTCGTCATTTTATCTTGAGTGGCGCTATATAATTTTTCTCCCTTTTTTTCATTAGATCACATTACAATACAATACAATACAATATGACAGCAGGTATCTGTAACCATAATCAGGCACCAATGGTCCAACCCATATACAGTCTCTACACACAATCTTCTTCTTCTTCTTAAGATCTACATGAAGACCATGGACATCACACAAAAGAAGACAAATATAATGACAAACGTTGCTTTAATGTGGTGCAGTGGAAATAACTGACATTATCAAAGAGTGGTTCCAGCTGATACAATTATATTAAACACGTCCAGGGTGGGGGGTTTACATCTTGTTTGAGAGTGGGAGAGAGAGAGAAAATAACTTGAATATATAATCCCACCAGTAAGAGAGAAAGAGAAGATGGAAAAAAAAACATCAAACAACAGTTTGTTTGTGAGATGAAAGTTCCGACCCTGATATGAAAGCTAAAGTGTCTGTCTGCGGTAGTGGACCATAGGTATCACTGTCTCATTTTAAATATCATTATTACAACGACAAAATAAAATGAAGAAAACAGACTTGGGGAAAAAATGTGAAGCCAATTCTCATTTGTTGATCATTTTTGGTGCATCTGACCTGCTAGACCACACCAGTTATTATCTGTCTGTATGCAAATGATCTTTAAAAAGCTCTAGTTGATATGTTGGGGCCAGGTTAAAACTGTGGGGGTAATGTTGCAAATGTTCCACCACAGAAACCTCCTGACCGACCCACCCCTGTGTAGTGCCAACAGGACATCCTGTCAGAATGCATTCTGGGTATTTAAATTCTTAGACGTAGGTGTTTGATGCCAAGAAGTCTGTGTGTGTGTGTGTGTGTGTGTGCGTGCGTGCGTGCAAGTGAAAAGTTTAGCAACTTAAATTTTGTAAAGAACTTTTGCAGATACGTTTGTGTGTGAGTGAGTGGATAAGAGTAGGGCTGGGGTTTGTTTAAGTACACAAACGGGCCCAACCCCAGAACACACACACACACACACACACACTCACAAATACTTCTTGTTCTTCCTCATGTTGTCCACCCTGAAAGTCCCTCTCCAAGCTTGTTCCAGGGGTAGGAGGTAAGGGGGGGGGTCTGACGTTTTGGAAAATCTCCATAGTCAAGAATGGGGATGGGGCAACTTCCTGTCCAAATATGGTTCTTTTAAAGCCAAAGAAATATAAAAAGATTAGGTGTTAGCAATGAGAACTGCTGCGAGAGAGAAAGACAGACAGCAAGGGTGTGAAAAATTGTGCGAATGTGTATGTGTGTGTGTGTGTGTGTGTGTGTGTGTGTGTGTGTGTGTGTGTGTGTGCGCGTGTGTGGCATGGTGTGATGCCATGGTGGAGTGGGAGAAAGGGGGCTTTTTTAACTGGTGGATTGCCCATAATGTCCAGCAGGATGTGAGGTCATATGACAAAGATGGGTGGTGGGAGGTGAGAAATGATTGGTTGCCACAGAGATAATCTTTTTTTAAAAGATGGCAAGAACGCAAGGGAGGGAAAAAACAGGGGGAAAGAACAGTCCTACGTTCCGTCGCAATTCCCGGAAGGGCGAACAAAATGAGTCTCTCTGTGTGCACGTGTGTGTGTGTGTGTGTGTAGTGTGTGTGAATGTGTGTGTGTGTGTGTGTGTGGTAGCAGGGGACAAAAAGGGGAAGGAGATGATGGAGTGAGAAGGGGAAACAGAGGGAGGTGGGGAAAGCAGGCTTCAAAAGTCAATAGGGTGGGAGGAAAGGGCAGAAATCATCTAGGCATTCAGAGGACAAAGAGGCTGAGCAAATAAGGGGGGTGGGGGGGGCACAAAGTGAGGCCTGGAGTATAACGATGCTAAAACACAAAACTGATACTAATACTGGAAAAAATGAGAAAGATCCAGAGAGCAGAATAGACAGAGATAGAAGCCTCAACACCATGTAGGTATCTAACCCACAGTGTGTCAAACACCCAGCCATGAAGACAGAGGTTAAAAATTAAGTCCACACTCTGAAATATTAAATCTATTTTGGTTTTTAATGAAGGAGAAGTGAATTAGGGAGGAAATATGGGAGTAGATTATTAAACCAAGATGGGAAGAGGGAAAAAAGAGAGAAAGTGGTAAGGTGTGTGTGAGGTGTGAGGGGGTTGAAATCTGTTCACGGTGTTTTAAATATTAAACCTATTTCAAGTTTAATGAAGTGCAAATACTGTAGGGAGAGTCTTAACTGGAATACAAAGAGGAAGGGGGCGAAAGGGGGATCCGATTCATTATTTCAAGTGTTCACCTCTGTAGACGGCAGAGACTTGGGGAGAGGAGCGCAGGGAGAGAGGAGGAGAGAGAAAAAGAGAAAGAGTTTATGCTGGAAATAGAGGGCAGTTTTCAGATCACCTGTCTGCAGGCCCCAGGTGAGTCTGGGAGGCTGCAGAGCTCAGGAGGATGAAGATCACAACTTAAGCAAGTCAAAACATGCAGCGCTAACTGCAGCGCTCCAGAGTTTGCACGCTGGAACAAACAGGGCTCAGTTCTACGGAAAAATGATTTCAGGTTTGTTTGTTTTCAGCGTACGTCTGTGGGCATGTGTGAGTTTGTGTGAGCTCGATCGTATCAGCGGTTGAGGAGGGGAACTCTGAGGCCACAGAGCAAAAAGGAAGAGAGTCAGATAAAGATGTTGGATTTCAAAAAAGATTCTCGATGTAATCAATGTGCAACAGCTAGAGGGAAATGGAAAAAACAGCCCACGTGTGATTAACTGTTCGCGTCTACATAATCAGATGCTCTCAGCTTTGTGTATGGGAGGTTTTGTATCACACCGGCCATGCACTGGATTGCCAAAATCCCCCAGGCTGCAAGTAAAGGTCACCGTGTGTGTGTGTGTGTGTTTGTGTGTGTGTGTGTGTGTGTGTGTGTGTGCCTTAATACCAGCAAACAACACAAACAAAAAGTATTTCCAGAGCTGTTATTATGTGGGATACGGATCAAGCTGGTGTTTGCCCCAAGAATAACAGCAAAGAAATCAATCGTAAGCTCATGTTTTACTCGCTGTGACTTTTTCACAGTTTTAGGGAAAATAATCTAATTCTGCTTGGAAAATGACAATCCAACTTTAAAAGAGCTGACATCTTTATAAATAAAATGAAGAAAAGCACAGTGTGTACCAGACTGAGGTTTAAACATAACAGAATATAAGTTTCACACATTTAGACTTTCTTCTTGCAGCTCCTCATTTTTGGATTTAAATCATTACTTTCATATATTTATTGTATACACAGGGACCAGTTTGACCTGATGATGTTTCCAGCTTTTACAAACTTTATTTCTTACATTGAATACTTCTGATTTGAAATAAAATATTACCACTTTAGGGACGATGTGATCAAAACAATACGTGCACGATTATTCGTACGCTTGATCACCTGATAAAAAATGGGACAAAAACAAGAATGCAACATTTCTGAGCTTTATTCAAATGTGAGCTGCTGGCAGTAAAGTGCTGTTAATGATAGTAGAGATAGAGGAAAAGGGGATTTTATTGTCATTTAGACCTCATCCACATAGAATCACTGCTTTTTTAAAGCTAATTTAATTTTTTTGCAGCAGTAGCTCAGGAGGTAGAGCAAGTTGTCCAGTAATCGGAAGGTTGAAGGTTCGATCCCGGCTCCCCCAGAGAATGCTGCTGTTGTGTCCTTAGGCAAGACACTTAACCCACGTTGCCTGCTGGTGGTAGTCGGAGGGACTGGTGGTGCCTGTGTTCATCAGTCTCGCCTCTGTCAGTGCGCCCCAGGGCAGCTGTGGCTACATTGTAGCTCATCACCACCAGCGCGTGAATGGGTGGGTGACTGATTGTGTTGTAAAGTGCCTTGGGGGGTTGTAGAACCCTAAGAAGGCGCTATACAAATACAGGCCATTTACCATTTTTTGTTTTTACAAATTTCCATTGTTTCTAGAAATGACTTTATCCACACATAAATGATAAAAATGGCCCAAAATGTTACAAAAACTTTGGCAGATATGTATGGGACAATGAAACTTTAACAAAAATAGGGAAAATCTTGCATGCTGGGTTAGAACTGGTTCTGTGACATCATCACTTTCAAAAAGTTGAATTTTGGCTGTTTGCATGAAATGCTTGGGGCTCCTAAAACACCATTTCCATCCTTCCACCCATACAGTGTAAGGTCGCCTATACCCCGTATGGGTCTCCAGTCCTTCACAAGACCACATAAAGACTAACAACCACACACTCACACCAAGGGATAATTTAGAGTTGCCAATTAATTATTTAACTATTTAACTTCACGTGCATGTTTTAGATTGTAGGAGGAAACCAGAGAACCTGGAGAAAACATACACATGAACAATAAGAACATACAAACTCCATGACAAAAGACTCTGTGTGTGTGACAATGCTAACCAAGCGCATAGCCATGGAAAAATATGACTTAGGTTTAAAGATGACAGAATTTTTTTCATTTCTCTAAGAACACAGAAAAAATGGTGCAAAACCCAAAATGTATGGAGTCAAAATGTGATGGAGAAATAACATTAATACAAACCAGTCAAGATGACTGTAATTCAGTTTCATGAGCTGCGACAGTTCAACACATGAGTTATGACAAACGGATGTCGATATGACCAATGCAGGTGTTTTTAGACTAAAACCATGCTTATTGGTTTACTGACAACTGATCTGAGCTCACGTTACTTTGTGCGATGCGGTAAACTGAAGGGTTAAAGTTCATTCAACCACCTCCGTAAAAAACAGAACCCATTGGAGAGAGGGAAGGAGTAAAGTCTAAAATCAGCTGCAAAACAAGAAATGTCTCAAAACAGAGACAATGGCTTTGGTTCTTTAGGTGGTGTTGGCGTTTTTACCTCTGTCGCCCTCTAGAGGCTTGCTGCGTAACGTCACTGTCGTAACATTAAATCTCTCTCGGGCAAAAGTGGCATGTTTACATTCCTAATGTCAGGCAAAACAACGAAAACAAACTTTTCCACCTCCACACATTGAATAAATAGTTTTATCTGTATAACAACTTTATGCCCGACCAAACACAATAACCCCGGTAAAATCATTTATTACTTACCTAGCCATTAGCAGCACGGCTAGGTTAGAGTCCGTAGTTCATGCCGTTCTTTCTAAAAGAGCTCTCCAGCGAGGAAAAGACAGCCCAAAAATAACTCTGGTCTTTGCTCTTGCTCTATCACGTTCTTCTTTTCTTTTCCTAGATTCCTCTGATAAGGGATTTATAGCTTTCTTTGGTGAATCTGCCGCTGCTACAGCGAGTCTACGTTATACAATTATGGCAAGCCAAAGGGATGAAAAAATGCATGTTCTAAACTCGCATTAACGCGCGTTTTGGCGGACATAATGCTTGTTTTTAGAACACGCAAGTTTTTGCCCCCTTTGGCGTCAAAACGCGTGTTCAAGACGCGCATTTTGGCGGACATAAAGTGCGTTTAGAACGCGCGCTTTTTTATCCCTTTGGCTTGCCATATTCTGCCGTAAAATGACACCCAGTCAGTACTTCAGTCGCTACCCGATGCACAAAAACTGTATAGCACAGTAAACAGACGTGGGACCCCACAACACTATCACAGGTATGAAAATGAACATAATAGATAATAGTATGATGCAAAAACTTTAAAAAAGGATAATTTTAAGGTGTAAAAGTTGCGGAATGTTAGCCTGGCAAGCCATCCTATATATGTGAATATATAGTCTGGCCACGAACCATTGACGGCTCTCAGTCGTGAGGCGGGATCTACGGTTGTCTTTCAAAATGTCAGCACGCAATTGGATAGCGCTAGGACCAATCAGAGTAACGAACAACGTGACGTAATCACAGCGATGGAAAAGCGGGACCCACTAATGGCGTCAATGATTTCTGTCGTTTTTGTACAAAAACATGTGAATATCAGGTGTACTGGGACATTGCACTACTTAGTTTGATAAAAATAAGAAGCCGCTAAGTATAGCCGACAGACTTACGCACGTTGGAGTCTAAATAATCCAATGTTGATGACAAAGCCGTTTCAAACCAACGTGGTTCCGGCTCTGCCGCCATGTTGCTTGGGTTCGCGGCCGCAGCGCTGACGTCATCGGCTACTCCCGCTCTGTGATTGGCCCACAATATAGAGCGCTGTGATTGGCCCAACCAAAACTATAGCGAGTTGTGATTGGATAGACACAGCAGTGGTTTGGGCTGCGAGGGTTCCTATGAAGCGTGCCTAGACCAAACTCTGCAAAGCAAGAATTGGTCTAGTTCACTAGGCTAGCGGAATGTTGCTTCAATCAGATTTCAGACATTATGGAGGAATCTTGCAGATCTTACAAAAGTTTTAGTAGTGAGAGTAAACGATGCATCCTCTCAGGAGACAATATGGCAATTCAATTAGGAAATTATATTATCAAAAATAACATGTATATTTATAATGTAAGAGTTTTGGACATTTTTGGGGTAAACATTGTAAAACACCAGCAAAACTGCCAATTATTAGAACAGTAAAGCTTGGAGCCAGTAAGTATAAATAAATGAATAATTACCAGAAACATAGTTAATTAACCAAGTGGATAAATAAATATTTTTTGCCTCTAAATAGAATAAATATAAAAGATTTTAAAATATGGCATCAAAGACAAATATTTCTTTTAAAAGCATTCTGACTATTGATGTTTAAACGAAACAGAGAAGGAGGTTAGTCTTTTGTTTGCAGGAAGATTTCTATTCAGGTCTTAAAGAAGAAACCGAAGCAGCAGGGGCCAAACTAAAAATAATTTTAGGTAATTATTTAAAGGTTTAACAAGAAAACACACACACACACACGCACACACACACACACACACACACACACAAAGGTACAGACTATTTAAAACTCTCTTCCTGAAATTATGTCACCTCCGATAACGTTCCAGCAAGAAAAACATACACACAAGCGGTTTGCTGACATCTTTCCTGCTTCACATGTACGATTTCAAAGATTTGTGTCAGAAGACATGGGGAGCTCAAGAAGAAGAAAAAAAAAGATCAAGCTTTATGAGGAACACGAGAAAAAGCTGCTGTGGCCTCAGTAATGACACCAGATGATCATCAGCAGATGTTTGTGAGGGAAGAGACGTAAAGAAAACAAATCCATCTTCCTGCAGCTGTTTAGGTCAACATCAGCACATACGTGCAGATGCTTTGAAGGCCGCGCACCAACATACTGAGTCTTCTCATTCTTTTGTTGCAGAATAAACAAGTGAAATCCTCCAGCAGGCAGCTTCTGTGTTGGATGTCACACAGACAGACATTATGAACTCTGGACACTGATTACAGATAAATGAGAGGGAGGGGGAGAGAGAGAGTGTAGGCACTTCTCATCAATAAGGAATGAAGCAATTAAGATAATTTTACACTGAAGGTGCCCTCGCTTCTTCAGAACCACTGGAGTCATTCATACAGCGGCAACGAACAACTGGACTTCATGGAACTACTTTTTCCACACAAACTCAGTCACAAAACACGATGATGTAATAAAACATGCTATGACGTCGTTATTGTGACCAGATCAGTGGTTAAATCAGGAGAATACCCATCTAATAGCACAGGATAGCCGATTAAAGCCTGTAACGTATAAGATGCTAACTTGCAGGTTCAGAAACACAAAAAAGAATTTGGACATTAAGACACAAAATACACTGCTCAAAGAAATAAAGGGAACAATTAAACAACACAATGTAACTCCAAGTCAATCACTCCTCTGTGAAATCAAACTGTCCACTTAAGCAACTTTGACAATCAGCTTCACCTGCTGTTGTGCAAATGGAATAGACAACAGGTGGAAATTATAGGCAATTAGCAGGACATCCCCAATAAGGGAGTGGTTTTGCAGATGGTGACCACAGACCACTTCTCAATTCCTGCTTTCTGGCTGATGTTTTGGTCACTTTTGAATGCTGGTGATGCTTTCACTCTAGAGGTAGCATGAGACGGAGTCTACAACCCACACAAGTGGCTCAGGTAGTGCAGCTCATCCAGGATGGCACATCAATGCTGTTGTAAGAAGGTTTGCTGTGTCTGTCAAGGTTTTGCTGCCTGCAACATCCTCCAGCAGTGGGTCAGTAATGGTGTGGGGTGGCATTTCTTTAGGGGGCTGCACAGCCCTCCATGTGCTCACCAGAGGTAGCTTGGCTGCCATTATGTACCAGAATGAGATCCTCAGACCCCTTTTAAGACCATATGCTGGTGCAGTTGGCCCTGGGTTCCTCCTAATGCAAGACAAAGCTAGACCTCATGTGGCTAGAGTGTGTCAGCAGTTCCTGCAAGATGAAGGCATTGATGCTATGGACTAGCCCGCACATTCAGCTATGTAAAGAACAAAGAAATTAATTCAGATCTAGGATGTCTTATTTTGGTGTTCCCTTTATATTTTGAGCAGTGATTGGGTTTAAGAGGGAAATACATGTTTATTATTTGTTTTTACTATAAATACATTTCCAGTAAGTCAGGCCTTATTTTGGTGAACATTTTTAACTGAACAGGTTTGATGCTTAAACCTGCCAATCCAAGCAGGAGCAAAAACAAAAGAAAAGGGATTCTCTTCTACAACTCAAGACAAAACTAAGTGGAAACCAGTAACATTTTCCTCTTCTGTCTTTGTCTTCTGATCTGACCTTTGCTGATCATTTACAAGGCAGTCTAAGAGTCTGTATCTTAGACTAGGCCCAGAACAGAAATACTCTGTTCCTGTTTCTGACTGCCGTAGTTGTTATGGTCTATGAGGATACTTAAAAATAGCTGTTTTTCTGTGTTGACCTGTAGATTTGAGACCAGACCGATCCTTTAAACTGTTCACTAAGAAAACAAATTCCAAATTGTGACATTTTTATTTAGCGGGCTGAATGTTGCATAATTTGTTTAAACACCAGACATAAAACTTGCAACTGACAATGAGAGCTTAGAAGCAGAATTCCCATGTTTACATCGATAAAACAAAGCAGGTGTGTAGAAAGAGGGTAATATTTTTATGATTGTAATTTAAATCCTGTATGATAGTCTTCTGTATTCATTTTAACTGTGTTGATTGGTGATTTAGTCACTTTTCTATTTATTGGCTATTCCACATGCATGTCCTTAGATTCAGATCATTGACTGCATGTGACAAAATCCCGAGCTTAAAGAGACTTAAGTCTTAAGGACACTAACTCTCATAAGTCCATAAGAGCCAATTTCATGTTCTTTAGGCCTTTTGTAATTTAAGGTTTTAGATCTAATAGACTTTACATTGAAAAAGTGAAAGATCTTCATCAAAGCCCAGAGCAGAAATCAGCCAATAACCTGCTCAGAGTCTCCCAAAGGCTTTTAAAAGCATCCAGAAACCAAATCAAGCCACTGAACTTGTGACATGATGTTTTATAGTAAACTCTGAAATCCATCCTGTTGAAGGACACCTGGTTTTCCCATTCTTTGCCATTTTGATCAAAGGGATAAAGTTTTTTGGGATAACAGTTGCGTTTACAGCAGCTAAACTCTAAACTTCCTCTAACAGTTACACGAACAAACACCTCTCACCATTTCTACCATAACACTGCCCAAAAGGCTTCAAAGGGCCATTTAGTTATGTGTTATGCATGAGACTGAGTGATTCTGCAGTATGAGACAAGATGTACTCAGGCCCAGTAATAAGGTCTGACTGCAGGTCATCAAATCTGGGACCGAGGACACGTGAGGTCGAGAAGACGAGCCGTCGTAAGCCTAAAAGGGTTCAGTTCCCATTTCCTTTTCTGTTCCTCTGTCTTTCTGTTCTCTCTAATTACCCCTCCAATCTAACACTCTCTCTTCCTTTTCCCTCTTCTCGCCCTTTCCAGAAGGTCCTTCCCTAAACCCCAGAGAGAGAGGGAGGAGCTTGGGATGGCGAGGACGTGCTGGTAATCCGTGCAGTGACCCAGGTCAATTCAATTATCCTGTTTTCTTTCACAGTACGACGTGTGTGCCCATTTCACAGCCAACTCCCTTAATGCGCCCAGGATTAGCTTCTCTTACTTTTAATAATCTACCTATTGACGCCTTGGGGCCCACAACATACTCAAAAGCCTCACAAACACACGCAGGTAAGTTTGTCATGCATAAGTTTTTAGAGTAAAGGAGCTCACCAAACAATCTGCAAGGCTACTAGGATCAAGAGTGAAATCTCAAGATAAATATGCATTCACGAGTGTGTTTGTGTTCGCATTTGCTTGACTATGTGGGAGTGTGGCTTACATAAACTGCAGGAAAAGAGAGGATTGTATTATCCATCTGCATTTACCAAGGCTTCACCTCACACCTTCACGATTTAAGATAATCATCTTAGGCCTAACACGTTAGTGTATAAGCTCACTAATCTCAACCCCGGAGGAGGAAAAGAGGTCAGTTTCTTGAAGCAAACTTGTACAGATGGCTAACTTGTACCGAGTGACCCTCGATGTGTTCCAGACAGCATTACAGTCACTGGAGCAGTCTGACTACTCCCAGCCGCGGTCTTTAGAAGTCTTTTAGAAGATAAATTAGATTTCGCTACAGTTG
>SSNS01000571.1:148721-179407 GCA_006937985.1 Aphyosemion australe
GGCCTAACACGTTAGTGTATAAGCTCACTAATCTCAACCCCGGAGGAGGAAAAGAGGTCAGTTTCTCGAAGCAAACTTGTACAGATGGCTAACTTGTACCGAGTGACCCTCGATGTGTTCCAGACAGCATTACAGTCACTGGAGCAGTCTGACTACTCCCAGCCGCGGTCTTTAGAAGTCTTTTAGAAGATAAATTAGATTTCGCTACAGTTGGGCGCTGATACGATAGTAGGGGTGGGCGATATGGAAAAAAAATAATATCACGATTTATTTTTTGCAAAATCACGATCTCGATTTTATCACGATTTTTTCCATTTCGACAATTCATACATTTTGGAAGTTATTTACCAATAAAATAGATACATTTAAAAGCATACCCCTTCACAGAAAATATGATAGAATATTTCAGACAGGGTACTGTTTGAACACTTGTTTTAATTTAGGTAAGAAAAATAGCTAATTTGTTCTATTACAATAAACATGATCAAACAAAAAATACCTTCCATTTAAAAATCCATAATGGGTTCATATATTAGCTTTTAATGTCTTTGGAGTAGCTTTAGAGTTAAATATTTATGCCACAGTTCCAGGGCTTAGTTTATTTATTTGTTTGAACAAATAAGTTCAGAAATGTTGGAGAATGGACCAAGTTCTGTTTAATGGCATGTCTCAAATGTCCCACAGGCACTTTTATTTATTATATTTTTATAATTAATGAAAAATAATTTATCTATTTAGAGGTGGCTCATAGCCTATCATTCAAAATATATTAGTAATAATTCTTGTCCAGAGAAAAAAAATCTATCTAAATTCATGATGTGTTTGCGTTTGCATCCACTACCAGCGGATTACGCTCATTGCCTTTTTGGACTTGCTGCTCTCCGTAGATGTTTCCTACGAGGGAGGGGTTTGGCCCGTCTCTTCACAGGATAAACAAACTCCGGTGGCAGCCACGGTAAAAAGGCTCGCTAAAATACGAACGAACGTCCCCAAATAATAAAAGACACGAAGCCAAATGCAAAGTTTAGAGCAGAACATTGACCCAGAGGTTTCCTGATTGAGCAGACGCATGAGAATGTAATTAGTGCTTAGAGACGGAGCAAGCTAGCGGCTAGTGCTAGTGGCTAGCGCTACAATCGATTATGGTGTGCTTCTTCAACTATTCATAATTGTGTCATCATCTTAATGCATCGATTAGATTATTCTCCTCATCTCTACCGAGCACCCCAGCTAAACAAACCAACACGCTGCCTAAAGTTATGATTGGTTCATCGGTGTGGCTGTCGTGCCGACACAGCAGCAGACGACTAGCAAAGTTTTTTCTCAGCCGAGTCACGAGCGTGACTCGGCTGAGAAAAAAAACAAAACAAATGTGTGCCGCGTTCAGAAATAATGGCATAAACGGGTGATAGAATGCAAATACACGGTTCTACGATCTCCGAGCTTTCGTAGATCGTCATTACATTAAAATTCTTAACGATCTTATATCGTGAAATCGCACGGCCCTATACGATAGTCTCACTCATTTATCTAACCTAATCTGATAATCACACTGGTCATTCAGTAATCAGACTACAAGATTACTAAAAGCTTGCCAAAGAACAAGCGAGTCCTCACATTTATCAAACCAGACCTGGTCTCTAAAACTCTTCCTTTGACCCACCCGGTACTGGTTACCAGTAAACAGAGAGTGAACACTAGTAAAGGTCTGCCAGTCCTACCTGGGATGTCCTGCCCATTGTAGTTCCATCCAGTGACAGCCAGCATGGAGGGCAGAGGAGATCCAGGCCTACTGTCCCGGTCTCTGTCTCTGTCCCGCTGTCGGTCCCAAGTCCTCTCAGCCTGCTGTGTAATGTGTCTGACCGTGTCCTTGTTCTTCCTGTTCTTCCTCCGTCCTGACCCTGACAGTGGTGGCCAAGGTCCTTCTCCAGCTCCTCCACTGCTTCCCACAGCCCCTTGCTCCACTTGGTTTTGGGCTGCCCCCTTTAAAGTGTCCCTCGGATGAGAGGAGGAGGCAGGGGACACTTGTTCTTCTTTGACGCTGACGGGCCGATAGTCGTGTGGCCAGGCGGGCTGGGAGTCATGGCAAGCTTCCTCGTGGCTCTCATGGCTTTTAGGGGGTTCTTGGTCCTCTTTCCCATAGGTGCTGCCTCCTTCATGGCAGCTGGCGATGGCTGAGTCTCCTGAAGAGTTGGCCGGGCTAGTTCGACGTGCCAGCCAGGGGGAGGTGCTGCGACCAGAAATTATGGAGGCTAAGGCTTCAGAAGCTATACCCACTATCCCACCTCCTCCTCCTAAACCCGCACCTGGAACAGCTCCCACTCCTGTTATACCCACTCCTCCTCCACCTCCACCAACTCCTCCACCTCCTCCTAAACCCGCGGCAACAGCTCCCATTTCGAAGTCGGCCAGCTCATCAGCCATCTCGGAGCGGATGCTAATGTCCAGCGCGGCCTTGATGAAGCTGTGGCAGGCCTGGACGATGTCTGTCATCTGCAGGTAGCTGGCAGCCGACATGACCTCGATCACGTTCTTACTGGTGAGGGCGAGGTGGGCTGAATACATGAAGTCCAGGATGGCTTTGAAGCCCGTCGCCGTGACGATGTCCAGATGGGTGACAGTGGTCTGATGGTGAGGCTCTGCCCCTTTTTTAACCTGCAGGACGACAGGTTGACTCATTTAGAACAGAAAATCATGATGAAATCTGTCATGACTTTAAGTGGAGACTGTTACCTGGCAGTAAAGAGTCTTGAAGTAGCGCGAGGAGCCCAGAAGGACATTCTTATGGGCTTTGAAGATCTTTCCGTCCACGATGACACAGGCGTCACAGAGGATGCCGTGCTGCCTCTGCTCATTGAGCTCTCTGAGGAGCTGACGGTAGTGAGATGAGATCTCCATGTCCTCCTTCCTGTTGTTCATCTGTGTAGCTGAACAGAAGCCTCTCCTCCAAACATTTGCTGGCAAACAAAACAAGACATAGAAATGATCAACTAAAGGTGAACGGTGTGCAGAAATTTGAATTCACAAAATGTACAAAGAGTTCAAATGTACAGCTTTTTGTACATCGCTGAAGCAAAATGGGACCGCTATAACGGATCCTTCAACATTGTTGATGGCTCTGTGCTCAGCCATGATGGTTTTATTTTAATGCAAGACGACAGAAGAAAATAAATGAACTGAACTAATCTTTAAAAACGAGTGGAGGGTAGGAATATGTCACCATTGACTGGGACATAAAAACAATGGCATCAATAGAAACTGCAACTCAGCCACTTTGGTTTGATGTCTAAAAAAAGCTCCACAAATGATCAAATATCTGTGTTTATAAAGCGTTTCTGACAGGGTAGTGTATACGTGTGTGAAACGGAGTGTGTGTACGCTCAATAGAAAGGGCAGCTCAAAAGTGTAACACGTTTAATAAGAACAGTTTTGATAGGAAAAATACCTTTCAGTAGAACTCCATTTAAATGAGAAACAGCTTTTTACAGTGAATTTTCAGCCCTTTGTCCAGTTTTAACTCAAATTTAGGTTTTCCTAAAATCACAGAGAAATAACCTTTAATGACATTTGATGCAACAGTCAGGGAATAAAGATCCCACGTTTAGTCTTTAAAAGCATCATTTCTGAAAATAAAGCTCATAATTTCAACGATTATAAAATACTGAACAAGTTTTGTACTTTTTAACTTTAACCTTTTCATCTCAGGAGGAGGTGAACATTTTCTTGGGTTGTGTTTGTTCACACATGCTGCACCTCGACCTCACTCGTTACAAATATAGAAGTGAAGAAATGCAGGAAGAGGACAGAAATGAGCAAAGGAGACAAATAAAGATGTGAACATTGCTGCACTAACCACTGCAAGGAAGCGGCTGAATAAAACACAAGGAACCCTTTGCAAACACAGAACCTGCACACATTCACCGTAGGTGGACGAAGACACGCTCACTCAGGCAGTACATTAGCCGGGGCATTAGCGGCCGCCGCTCCCGCTCTTGTCTCAGTGGGCTAAATCGCGGGGACGCAGAGTGTTACCAAACGCAGCAGTGATTTGTTTTGGGGACGCCACGGCTGTCAGCTCTCATGGGCCGCTCCGAGAGATGACAGCTCGGGTTGGCCAAGGTGACAGCAGCGTTTGCTCGGGGGCCGGCACACTTCAGGTCATGTTTAGCAAAGCTCTGCTCAACCTGATGGCTTGTAAGATCAGATAAATCCACAGTGTCTCCCACGTCCACTTGGACAAACACACCTCCTATGAACAGCAGCGGACAAGCCAATCGAGTGATTGTGACAACTGCTGCAGAAAAAACAAAAGAATCTATCAATGCATGCTATCTAAAGTTTTTCGCTTTGATTGGAGTTTCTTGAAGTCTTGAAAGGGTAAAAAGAAAGTTGGAGGTAAAATCAGAATAACCGTGTCCCTCAGAGTCTCTAAAGGCAGGTTTTGACGCAACTGTGCTTTATTTTCTGGCTCACATATTCTTTTTAAAAATGGAAACTGTTGGCAGTCTAACCTTGAGATATTCTTTCCTTTCTGCGATGCTGTGATTGAGGTATTGAGAGTGTTCACCTTTCACCTTAGGAAACAAACCGCACTGCTCCTCCTCCTCTCTGCTCCTCTCCTCTCAGGGCCACTTGCACATTCACTTGTAAAGCCAGGCTCCCTCTCAGAGCCGCATAAAACACAAAAGGAGTAATTTATTCACAGACATCGTTCTCCTTTTCCTATCTCTCATTTTTTCCAGTCATCGTGGACGGTGTAATAAAAGGTGCAGCACAGGCTGGTCAGGGGCTTCCATTTGAGACTTGTATCAGTGGATCAGGAGGAGCAGCTAAAAACATCCAGCTTTGCATCAACGCCGTCATCGCTCAAGTGTTGCATTTAGTCTTTTCTGATGCCGCAGCTCAGAAAGCATAAAAAACTTGAAGGAAGGAGCTGCAGCTTCTGTGATGAGAATTTCTTCTTTTTCAGACACAATAGAAAATGGTAGCACTGGGTTGCAGGTTGCAGGGTTCGAATCCTGTGAGGTTTTTCTAGGTATACCGGTGTCCTCCCACACTCATAAAACATGTGTTTGGTTAATTGGAGACTCTAAATTGTCCCTATGTTAGTGAGTGTGATTGGTTGTTCGTGTCCAGGGTGTCCCCAGCCTCTCGCCCAATAGGTACCGACATCCTGCAATCCTAGTGAAGGGTGGTTCAGATATGACTGACTGAATATGAAATTCAATTGTGGGTTGTTTGTTTTTTCAAATATTGGTTGGTCCAGAAAAAAAAACAAGAGAATAATATATAAATATATTGTGGAGATTAAAATAAAGCAAAAAAAAATGTATAAAGTGGTTCTCTCGCATTTGTCTATAAACCTCAGCCAATCACACGTTTCGGACCAAAAGCAACCATTGGAGGTTATTTTTATTGTCTAACTAATAATTGGAGACATAAAAACCACCTACAGTAACTTGTTTGGGCCTTTAATTTATATTTTAGTGCATCGACGCCTGAGGCCTGGCGCACAAAGCTGGATTTACTGTGAGATGAAACAACTTCAGGTTTAAACAACCTGGTTTTCAGAGTCACAATACAGGTTAATTTTTTTACTGAAGTGGTTTAAAAACCTCCAATGAAACATTTGCTGCAGTTTGAGATATGAAAAAGATGTAAAAGCAGTCTGCCGTCGTTTCTTTTAGGTTTTACTGCCAGATCTTTTCCTCTGTAAGAAAAAACTGTTCTAAGGTTTGGACTAATTACCGTAAACCTGGTCAGTTATAAAGTTATGAGATGTTGCTCTAAAACTTCTGTTTTGTTGTTTGTTTTTCAAATACACACACGTGTTTGTGTTTCTGAGATTTTAGTTGTTTTATGACAATGACAAAAAGATAGTCAGGGAATCATTGCTTCCTTTTATTTTTATTTTTTATCCTTTTAGGTCACTCTGCTCTTTCTGAAGCATCGTTCTCTACAAAAAACACAGTAGAGGCTTTTTCCTTTTAGAGGAAAGTATTTACCTGATGATCAGGTGTTTAAGGCTTTACGGCTCGATCTGAAACCAATGACTGGACCATCCGTTTGTCAGCCTTGCCAAACCAACGCACTTCTGCACTTCCCTGGGTCCTCCACCTTATTACGCACTTGTGTATTTAGCAACAGAACACCAGTGGTGTGAGAGGTTCTCTGCTCAATAACATCACTTCAACTTTAGGACAAACTACCAAAGTCCCAAAAAGAAAAAAAACACCATTTGAAGTCACAAACAACAAAAGACCTAGAAAATGGCGACTGGTGTTTAGCACCATCTCGTTTACCGTGGCAACGAGCGTTCTGGTATCAGGCAGACGTGGCCAAGGATGATAGCTAAGATAGTTGAGAGTCCTGTGACTGTGTTTGTGCAGATTTGCCGTTGAAGCTTGAATCAGCTTCTGAGTGAAAACGCACTTTCAATGAAGTCCAACTTGTGTTTGAAATCTAGGAATTTTGCAGGAAAAGATGTCCAAAATTTCAGAGCAAGCCTTCTAACTATTGTTACAAACATGCTTAATCCCCACTCTGGTGTAATAAAATAAATCTGGTGAAAACCGTGAACTTTAACCTCCATCTAACAACATTGCAAACACATTACAGACTGCAGACAGTTCCACGTTTGCAGAAACATGTCACAGAATGTGTTTTTAGAAAATTGTTTTATTCCATCATCGCTCCTGTAATGGATGATGAGATTTATTTTCATTTCCTTTTGTTTCTGAGGTGATTTAATGTCATTTCAAGAGTTCAGCATCATCCATTTTTTTCCTCTTTTGGTTTGTTGCTTTAGGTTTAAAAAGCTGTTAAAATAATAAATCCCCACTGTGCTCACAGCTGGGTCCAAACTAAACTAATGATGGCAGGAGGAGAGCAGTTTAAAGGATCCACTGATTACAAAATAATAGACACATGTAAACACTTTGTTCTCAACAGATAACTCAGTCTACCTGCTTCCTGGTCACCTGGTTTGTCCTCCAACTAACCTGACAGTGTTAGAAGCATCCTCCACAAGAGACAACGATGTTTAAGGAGGGCTCTTTAGGAAGCCAGATGGAGAGGATCTTAACCAAATTTAACTTATTTTGAAAATATAATTTCAAATGATTAAAATAAATCATCTGTAGGGAACTGATTCAAACTACCATCACCATTAAATCTAAAAAAGTAAAAGGAATCAGTTAAACAAACCCAACATCGCCATGAGAAAACCAGAACTATGGTTCAATACCCAATAACTGGACATGTTTTTTTAATTTTCCCCAATAAATTATGTTTGACTATAAGGAGTCTCAGTCAGGACAAAGAGTAATGCTTTCACCCAATATTATTTCAGTCTTTAGTCTGCATGATTTAAGGGGAAATGAATTCCTTAAATAACATGAAAGTTTCTGTTTTTAGCTCAATAATAATGTGACTCTGATAGAAAGTTTCCTCGTGTTATAAAATCATTTCTATTAGAGATGTAAAGGCACAGTTGTTAAATTGTGCCTCAAATTGAACAAAAGCAATGATCAGCGGAGGGTAAAACAACAGCGGGGACGGAGGGAGAAAGCGTGAGAGATCTAATCAGATTTATTGCTTCAACAGACTCACAGACACACTGAATTAGTAGTCAGGTTGAGAAGAGGAGCTTTAATGGAGTATGTTTGACCTCTAAACTCTTTGCTTCCCTAATTGGTTTGTTTAATTTCAGCATATCCAATTCCCTTCTGGTCAGAACCCCCTTTTGCAGAGGATCCAATCCCATGCTGCCCGTCTGATGATGCATAAACACCCATCCAGCTTTTCCTCTCTGTTCTGTACTCCATTTTAACCTGAGCTTTAGACCATCAGCACAACCAGAGCCCAGTCCTTTCACCGTGTGAGCACAGCCTTGATTTAAAGCTTTTTTCCCCCTGAAATATACACTTGACACAAGATGGAAAAGTAAGGTAAAATGAACTTGTCAAACAATCAACTATGGCGAGAGAGAGAGAGGCAGAGACATTTGTGTGCATTAGCAGTCTCACCAAGGCTACAGAAACCAAAGCCTGCTTTCAGCATGTCACACAGCACAAAAAAGCTTTTCATCCTTCTATGAAATCTTAGTGCTAAAAAAAAGGTACGAACAAAGTCGTTGGGAGGCGAGCAGAGAGTGTGTGAGTGCTTATTCGTGGTCAGAGATGACCGTTTGAGTAAAACACGCCACTGGAGCTTCAGAACCCCTGTCACCCCTCTGAGACCAAATCAGAAGTGACTGTCCTCCTTAACCCCTCCTCTAAATGTCTCACACACACAATCCAGACCCTGTTCCATTCAAACACACACACACAAAAAACACCCACATTCACACACTTAACAGAGCCGTCATGGCGTCATGCGCTGTTTGTCCTGGTCACATCACAGCAAAGTCACTTAAGGCCCCAGCCAGACGGCTAAAGAGGCGAGACGTGTGATGGAGCGAGAGAATGGGGCTTCATCCTTCTTGTCCTCCTCTTAATGCAGCCTGTCCCTCCGAGCCACTTCTCCGCGTCCTCGACCGCTCAGGACTGAGGGGAGACGGAGGTCCTTCAGGACCAAACGCACAGCAGCACTTTGATACAGAGGAGGGAGGTTTCCACCAGTCTGGTCCTGAGGTTTCACAAAGGATTCAGACATCATTCTAAATGTTAAAGAAGCATCACGCTGGGTGATTGCACAACATATTTTAGCTAATAAAAACTCTCTTAATGCAGTCAGAAACTTTGTTGATTGGCTCTTTAATAAAATGCTGCTAAGTTTGATGTGATTTAAAGTACCTGTTAAAACTGTCAGCCTTTGTTGATTTACTCAGAAATGTGGGATTATTTTGAGCACATTAGCATTAAGAGGCCAGTCCGCTGATTCATGTAATCAATCTATGTTCAAATTATGGCTGCCTGTTTTAATAAATGTTTCATTGTATAAAATGAGACCGTTCATTAATTTAGAGAACAAAAGGGTCTTGGTGGTCTCCAACAGCAGCTTTTCATCAACACTAAATGCACTCTGAGCCCAACTGTTGCTGGTTAAAGGATGCAAACACTGCAGATGAGCCATNACACATAGGACATATCTAAGACACATAGGACATATCTAAGACACATAGGACATATCTAAGACACATAGGACATATCTAAGACACATAGGACATATGTAAGACACATAGGACATATCTAAGACACATAGGACATATCTAGGACATATCTAAGACACATAGAACATATCTAAGACACATAGGACATATCTAAGAGACATAGGACATATCTAAGACACATAGGACATATCTAAGGCACATAGGACATATCTAAGAGACATAGGACATATCTAAGACACATAGGACATATGTAAGACACATAGGACATATCTAAGACACATAGGACATATCTAAGGCACATAGGACATATCTAAGACACATAGGACATATCTAAGAGACATAGGACATATCTAAGACACATAGGACATATGTAAGACACATAGGACATATCTAAGACACATAGGACATATCTAAGACACATAGGACATATCTAAGACACATAGGACATATGAAAGACACATAGGACATATCTAAGACACATAGGACATATCTAAGACACATAGNCTGCTCATTGAGCTCTCTGAGGAGCTGACGGTAGTGAGATGAGATCTCCATGTCCTCCTTCCTGTTGTTCATCTGTGTAGCTGAACAGAAGCCTCTCCTCCAAACATTTGCTGGCAAACAAAACAAGACATAGAAATGATCAACTAAAGGTGAACGGTGTGCAGAAATTTGAATTCACAAAATGTACAAAGAGTTCAAATGTACAGCTTTTTGTACATCGCTGAAGCAAAATGGGACCGCTATAACGGATCCTTCAACATTGTTGATGGCTCTGTGCTCAGCCATGATGGTTTTATTTTAATGCAAGACGACAGAAGAAAATAAATGAACTGAACTAATCTTTAAAAACGAGTGGAGGGTAGGAATATGTCACCATTGACTGGGACATAAAAACAATGGCATCAATAGAAACTGCAACTCAGCCACTTTGGTTTGATGTCTAAAAAAAGCTCCACAAATGATCAAATATCTGTGTTTATAAAGCGTTTCTGACAGGGTAGTGTATACGTGTGTGAAACGGAGTGTGTGTACGCTCAATAGAAAGGGCAGCTCAAAAGTGTAACACGTTTAATAAGAACAGTTTTGATAGGAAAAATACCTTTCAGTAGAACTCCATTTAAATGAGAAACAGCTTTTTACAGTGAATTTTCAGCCCTTTGTCCAGTTTTAACTCAAATTTAGGTTTTCCTAAAATCACAGAGAAATAACCTTTAATGACATTTGATGCAACAGTCAGGGAATAAAGATCCCACGTTTAGTCTTTAAAAGCATCATTTCTGAAAATAAAGCTCATAATTTCAACGATTATAAAATACTGAACAAGTTTTGTACTTTTTAACTTTAACCTTTTCATCTCAGGAGGAGGTGAACATTTTCTTGGGTTGTGTTTGTTCACACATGCTGCACCTCGACCTCACTCGTTACAAATATAGAAGTGAAGAAATGCAGGAAGAGGACAGAAATGAGCAAAGGAGACAAATAAAGATGTGAACATTGCTGCACTAACCACTGCAAGGAAGCGGCTGAATAAAACACAAGGAACCCTTTGCAAACACAGAACCTGCACACATTCACCGTAGGTGGACGAAGACACGCTCACTCAGGCAGTACATTAGCCGGGGCATTAGCGGCCGCCGCTCCCGCTCTTGTCTCAGTGGGCTAAATCGCGGGGACGCAGAGTGTTACCAAACGCAGCAGTGATTTGTTTTGGGGACGCCACGGCTGTCAGCTCTCATGGGCCGCTCCGAGAGATGACAGCTCGGGTTGGCCAAGGTGACAGCAGCGTTTGCTCGGGGGCCGGCACACTTCAGGTCATGTTTAGCAAAGCTCTGCTCAACCTGATGGCTTGTAAGATCAGATAAATCCACAGTGTCTCCCACGTCCACTTGGACAAACACACCTCCTATGAACAGCAGCGGACAAGCCAATCGAGTGATTGTGACAACTGCTGCAGAAAAAACAAAAGAATCTATCAATGCATGCTATCTAAAGTTTTTCGCTTTGATTGGAGTTTCTTGAAGTCTTGAAAGGGTAAAAAGAAAGTTGGAGGTAAAATCAGAATAACCGTGTCCCTCAGAGTCTCTAAAGGCAGGTTTTGACGCAACTGTGCTTTATTTTCTGGCTCACATATTCTTTTTAAAAATGGAAACTGTTGGCAGTCTAACCTTGAGATATTCTTTCCTTTCTGCGATGCTGTGATTGAGGTATTGAGAGTGTTCACCTTTCACCTTAGGAAACAAACCGCACTGCTCCTCCTCCTCTCTGCTCCTCTCCTCTCAGGGCCACTTGCACATTCACTTGTAAAGCCAGGCTCCCTCTCAGAGCCGCATAAAACACAAAAGGAGTAATTTATTCACAGACATCGTTCTCCTTTTCCTATCTCTCATTTTTTCCAGTCATCGTGGACGGTGTAATAAAAGGTGCAGCACAGGCTGGTCAGGGGCTTCCATTTGAGACTTGTATCAGTGGATCAGGAGGAGCAGCTAAAAACATCCAGCTTTGCATCAACGCCGTCATCGCTCAAGTGTTGCATTTAGTCTTTTCTGATGCCGCAGCTCAGAAAGCATAAAAAACTTGAAGGAAGGAGCTGCAGCTTCTGTGATGAGAATTTCTTCTTTTTCAGACACAATAGAAAATGGTAGCACTGGGTTGCAGGTTGCAGGGTTCGAATCCTGTGAGGTTTTTCTAGGTATACCGGTGTCCTCCCACACTCATAAAACATGTGTTTGGTTAATTGGAGACTCTAAATTGTCCCTATGTTAGTGAGTGTGATTGGTTGTTCGTGTCCAGGGTGTCCCCAGCCTCTCGCCCAATAGGTACCGACATCCTGCAATCCTAGTGAAGGGTGGTTCAGATATGACTGACTGAATATGAAATTCAATTGTGGGTTGTTTGTTTTTTCAAATATTGGTTGGTCCAGAAAAAAAAACAAGAGAATAATATATAAATATATTGTGGAGATTAAAATAAAGCAAAAAAAAATGTATAAAGTGGTTCTCTCGCATTTGTCTATAAACCTCAGCCAATCACACGTTTCGGACCAAAAGCAACCATTGGAGGTTATTTTTATTGTCTAACTAATAATTGGAGACATAAAAACCACCTACAGTAACTTGTTTGGGCCTTTAATTTATATTTTAGTGCATCGACGCCTGAGGCCTGGCGCACAAAGCTGGATTTACTGTGAGATGAAACAACTTCAGGTTTAAACAACCTGGTTTTCAGAGTCACAATACAGGTTAATTTTTTTACTGAAGTGGTTTAAAAACCTCCAATGAAACATTTGCTGCAGTTTGAGATATGAAAAAGATGTAAAAGCAGTCTGCCGTCGTTTCTTTTAGGTTTTACTGCCAGATCTTTTCCTCTGTAAGAAAAAACTGTTCTAAGGTTTGGACTAATTACCGTAAACCTGGTCAGTTATAAAGTTATGAGATGTTGCTCTAAAACTTCTGTTTTGTTGTTTGTTTTTCAAATACACACACGTGTTTGTGTTTCTGAGATTTTAGTTGTTTTATGACAATGACAAAAAGATAGTCAGGGAATCATTGCTTCCTTTTATTTTTAATATTAAACCTCATTTTGTAGACTCATATCCTTTTAGGTCACTCTGCTCTTTCTGAAGCATCGTTCTCTACAAAAAACACAGTAGAGGCTTTTTACTTTTAGAGGAAAGTATTTACCTGATGATCAGGTGTTTAAGGCTTTACGGCTCGATCTGAAACCAATGACTGGACCATCCGTTTGTCAGCCTTGCCAAACCAACGCACTTCTCTAGGTCCTCCACTCATTACGCACTCGTGTATTTAGCAACAGAACACCAGTGGTGTGAGAGGTTCTCTGCTCAATAACATCACTTCAACTTTAGGACAAACTACCAAAGTCCCAAAAAGAAAAAAACACCATTTGAAGTCACGAACAACAAAAGACCTAGAAAATGGCGACTGGTGTTTAGCACCATCTCGTTTACCGTGGCAACGAGCGTTCTGGTATCAGGCAGACGTGGCCAAGGATGATAGCTAACAGGAGGGTTGAGAGTCCTGTGACTGTGTTTGTGCAGATTTGCCGTTGAAGCTTGAATCAGCTTCTGAGTGAAAACGCACTTTCAATGAAGTCCAACTTGTGTTTGAAATCTAGGAATTTTGCAGGAAAAGATGTCCAAAATTTCAGAGCAAGCCTTCTAACTATTGTTACAAACATGCTTAATCCCCACTCTGGTGTAATAAAATAAATCTGGTGAAAACCGTGAACTTTAACCTCCATCTAACAACATTGCAAACACATTACAGACTGCAGACAGTTCCACGTTTGCAGAAACATGTCACAGAATGTGTTTTTAGAAAATTGTTTTATTCCATCATCGCTCCTGTAATGGATGATGAGATTTATTTTCATTTCCTTTTGTTTCTGAGGTGATTTAATGTCATTTCAAGAGTTCAGCATCATCCATTTTTTTCCTCTTTTGGTTTGTTGCTTTAGGTTTAAAAAGCTGTTAAAATAATAAATCCCCACTGTGCTCACAGCTGGGTCCAAACTAAACTAATGATGGCAGGAGGAGAGCAGTTTAAAGGATCCACTGATTACAAAATAATAGACACATGTAAACACTTTGTTCTCAACAGATAACTCAGTCTACCTGCTTCCTGGTCACCTGGTTTGTCCTCCAACTAACCTGACAGTGTTAGAAGCATCCTCCACAAGAGACAACGATGTTTAAGGAGGGCTCTTTAGGAAGCCAGATGGAGAGGATCTTAACCAAATTTAACTTATTTTGAAAATATAATTTCAAATGATTAAAATAAATCATCTGTAGGGAACTGATTCAAACTACCATCACCATTAAATCTAAAAAAGTAAAAGGAATCAGTTAAACAAACCCAACATCGCCATGAGAAAACCAGAACTATGGTTCAATACCCAATAACTGGACATGTTTTTTTAATTTTCCCCAATAAATTATGTTTGACTATAAGGAGTCTCAGTCAGGACAAAGAGTAATGCTTTCACCCAATATTATTTCAGTCTTTAGTCTGCATGATTTAAGGGGAAATGAATTCCTTAAATAACATGAAAGTTTCTGTTTTTAGCTCAATAATAATGTGACTCTGATAGAAAGTTTCCTCGTGTTATAAAATCATTTCTATTAGAGATGTAAAGGCACAGTTGTTAAATTGTGCCTCAAATTGAACAAAAGCAATGATCAGCGGAGGGTAAAACAACAGCGGGGACGGAGGGAGAAAGCGTGAGAGATCTAATCAGATTTATTGCTTCAACAGACTCACAGACACACTGAATTAGTAGTCAGGTTGAGAAGAGGAGCTTTAATGGAGTATGTTTGACCTCTAAACTCTTTGCTTCCCTAATTGGTTTGTTTAATTTCAGCATATCCAATTCCCTTCTGGTCAGAACCCCCTTTTGCAGAGGATCCAATCCCATGCTGCCCGTCTGATGATGCATAAACACCCATCCAGCTTTTCCTCTCTGTTCTGTACTCCATTTTAACCTGAGCTTTAGACCATCAGCACAACCAGAGCCCAGTCCTTTCACCGTGTGAGCACAGCCTTGATTTAAAGCTTTTTTCCCCCTGAAATATACACTTGACACAAGATGGAAAAGTAAGGTAAAATGAACTTGTCAAACAATCAACTATGGCGAGAGAGAGAGAGGCAGAGACATTTGTGTGCATTAGCAGTCTCACCAAGGCTACAGAAACCAAAGCCTGCTTTCAGCATGTCACACAGCACAAAAAAGCTTTTCATCCTTCTATGAAATCTTAGTGCTAAAAAAAAGGTACGAACAAAGTCGTTGGGAGGCGAGCAGAGAGTGTGTGAGTGCTTATTCGTGGTCAGAGATGACCGTTTGAGTAAAACACGCCACTGGAGCTTCAGAACCCCTGTCACCCCTCTGAGACCAAATCAGAAGTGACTGTCCTCCTTAACCCCTCCTCTAAATGTCTCACACACACAATCCAGACCCTGTTCCATTCAAACACACACACACAAAAAACACCCACATTCACACACTTAACAGAGCCGTCATGGCGTCATGCGCTGTTTGTCCTGGTCACATCACAGCAAAGTCACTTAAGGCCCCAGCCAGACGGCTAAAGAGGCGAGACGTGTGATGGAGCGAGAGAATGGGGCTTCATCCTTCTTGTCCTCCTCTTAATGCAGCCTGTCCCTCCGAGCCACTTCTCCGCGTCCTCGACCGCTCAGGACTGAGGGGAGACGGAGGTCCTTCAGGACCAAACGCACAGCAGCACTTTGATACAGAGGAGGGAGGTTTCCACCAGTCTGGTCCTGAGGTTTCACAAAGGATTCAGACATCATTCTAAATGTTAAAGAAGCATCACGCTGGGTGATTGCACAACATATTTTAGCTAATAAAAACTCTCTTAATGCAGTCAGAAACTTTGTTGATTGGCTCTTTAATAAAATGCTGCTAAGTTTGATGTGATTTAAAGTACCTGTTAAAACTGTCAGCCTTTGTTGATTTACTCAGAAATGTGGGATTATTTTGAGCACATTAGCATTAAGAGGCCAGTCCGCTGATTCATGTAATCAATCTATGTTCAAATTATGGCTGCCTGTTTTAATAAATGTTTCATTGTATAAAATGAGACCGTTCATTAATTTAGAGAACAAAAGGGTCTTGGTGGTCTCCAACAGCAGCTTTTCATCAACACTAAATGCACTCTGAGCCCAACTGTTGCTGGTTAAAGGATGCAAACACTGCAGATGAGCCATCTAACAAAGAGGCCCAGCAACCATTAGGCTAAATACAAAAACAGCAAAGATTATTCAAGTTTATCTTCTCTAGTCAACAATGGTCACCAATCTTCAAAGCCCACCATCCTGCATGTGTTTAATGTTCAGCACACCTGATTCAAATGATTGGATAATTAACAGGCTGCTGCAGAACCTTTGATGAGGTCATTAAATCATTTGAATCAGGTGTGTTGGAGCTAGGACATACGCTGGATGGACGGACGGTCGAAGGTCGGGTCTCGTTTGTGGGAGGAGAGACTCTGTGGACTTGACCTTGTTGAGGTTGGACCATCGCTGTCTTTGAGGAGGGTTGTTTTTTATGGGTAAGCACCTGGACGGCAGCAGTGATTGTGGGGAGCAGTTGACGGTGAGTCATGTTCGTTTTCTGAATAATGCAGTTGAACGGAGTGCCTTGTTAGGTTTTTACGCCTTTTGGGCATCCAGCCTGCCGTTCCTAATGAAGAAGAAGATACCATTCACACATAGGACATATCTAAGACACATAGGACATATCTAAGACACATAGGACATATCTAAGACACATAGGACATATCTAAGACACATAGGACATATGTAAGACACATAGGACATATCTAAGACACATAGGACATATCTAGGACATATCTAAGACACATAGAACATATCTAAGACACATAGGACATATCTAAGAGACATAGGACATATCTAAGACACATAGGACATATCTAAGGCACATAGGACATATCTAAGAGACATAGGACATATCTAAGACACATAGGACATATGTAAGACACATAGGACATATCTAAGACACATAGGACATATCTAAGACACATAGGACATATGTAAGACACATAGGACATATCTAAGGCACATAGGACATATCTAAGACACATAGGACATATCTAAGACACATAGGACATATGAAAGACACATAGGACATATCTAAGACACATAGGACATATCTAAGACACATAGGACATATCTAGGACATATCTAAGACACATAGAACATATCTAAGACACATAGGACATATCTAAGAGACATAGGACATATCTAAGAGACATAGGACATATCTAAGACACATATGACATATCTAAGACACATAGGACATATTGAAGACACATAGGACATATCTAAGACACATAGGACATATCTAAGACACATAGGACATATTAAAGACACATAGGACATATCTAAGACACATAGGACATATCTAAGATACATAGGACATATCTAAGACACATAGGACATATCTAAGACACATAGGTAGGGCTGGGACGATAATCAATAAGTCAATATATCGTACATAGATGGAAATGAACTCAATAATTTTTCCAGCCTCAATATATCGCCATGTGCCTGTGTGTTTATGTTTTCCTTGTCTCTGGCCTCCAAAGACGCTGGATGACAAGAGCGTTCAAGTGCAGTTAGGTTGTTGACACTGGATAGGCCATTGTATTTATTGTCTTGGAGAGACAGGGTCATTTTAAAGGATGTACTTGCATTATTATGATATATTAACATTACATAAGTGGTTATTTTGGTCTCGATAATGTCGACAATAATATCGTTTATCGTCAATAATTTGTTGGACAATATATCGTCCAGCAAAATTTGTTATCGTCCCAGGCCTACACATAGGACATATCTAAGACACATAGGACATATTGAAGACACATAGGACATATCTAAGATACATAGGACATATCTAAGACACATAGGACATATCTAAGACACATAGGACATATTGAAGACACATAGGACATATCTAAGATATCATCCACACAAGAATAGAGTTTTGCATCCACAGGGAAACTGTGTTCATAATACAATATTGTTCAAAAGAAGGTTTCAGAATATAAAATCTCTTGAAACAACATTATTTCACTTCTTCATAGACAGTGAAACCACGACATTTTAAAAATTATGTCATAGCCCTTCTTCTTCTCTAAGACCTCATATGGTGGTCTTTTCCTTTCCTTGTGTTTACCATGCAGGTTCGTTTGGTATGCTCCATGTCAGGTTGGTTCATTTATGGTGTTTTGGGTCATTTATTTTTTAAAACTACAGACAAAAATATATTTTTGAAAAAATTTCATGTCTCACCTGTTATGCAAAGATCTTTGATTTGCCTCTATTTACGAAAATGGGAGAGGTGCCATATAAGTGACCAGCTAGCACATCAGTTCACACAAATATTGTTTTATAAACTTTGACACCACCATTAGCTTCAGATTAAATGGTTGTTTACATAGATTTATGTATTTATTTATAGAAATTAGATGCAGAGCAGGTGATTTCTGCCAGAATTTCATTATTAATGTGAAATAACCATTAAGTGTGAAATTTATCGCAAAACAAAATTTTATTAAAAAATAATGGTTACATAAACGTGACTGAGATGAGTCAATCTGTTTTGTTTCTACACACTTGGGCTTTTCAAAAAGCTGTAAAATCACACCACATCTAAAGAGGTGAAGTGGTTGTAGAAGTCGTGACGGCGTTCCATTTTCCACCTGTTACTGTGAACTTACACTTCATAACATTACAGTCTACGGACTAAAGAGAGTTCCTCATATAGAAGGCATGCTGCTACTTTCCAAAGTAAACTCAACTTCTCTACTTCAGCGACAACATAGTTCTACTAACATTCAAGGTTTAGTTAAATGATGTTCAGCCTACACCTGAATAATAAACACTGACGTTCACCGAAGGCTACCGTGAAAAGCTGTAATGAAGTCAGGATGAGGTCAAACGGACAGAAGGTGATGAGAGGACGAGAGAGATATGAAGACAAAAACAGAAGAACACAATCAGATGCATCAAGGATACAAATGATAGGAACAGAGACAGAAGGAGACAGGAAGAGGAGAGAGAGTGACTCAGGCAGCCAATATTTTTTAAACAGCTTTGCTTCCACTCAACTGGGCATCAAGGCCATTATCCCGGGGTTAATCCCCAATCCGACGGAGCTGGCAGCCTTCCGGGACAAGCCAGGGTGGCAGTCCATCAACAAGGCAGGCACGGACAAAAATAACACACACTCACGCATGCACATGACAGACACAGGCAGGCATGCAAGCTGCAATTACAGCAAAACACAAAAAGCTATTAGATGTAAATGGCTTGTTTTTTAAAATTCTTTGTCATTTTTCTTTTCTGCTGAAAACGATTGTTCGTGACTGCATCTGACTTTTTCTGTTTTTCTGTTGTCAGTTTCTTTTATCACACACCTTCCATTTGTCCACCCTGCCCAGCTGCTCTAATCATGCCACATTTTGCTACTCTACCTTGACACTCTCCCTTTTCTCTGTCCTCTTTCTGCTTCTCTGGCCAGCGTCCAAGGAGCCAAGGTGGAAGAAGAGATTGACTCAAAGAAGGATAGCCATGTCATGTGGAGAGGGACCACAGAGGATCCAAGAGGCTTACAGAGACTTAGCACTATTCCCCTTCATCCCCTGCTATGCCCTCCTGGAGTCCCACCAGCCACCCAGCACCTGCACCCTGAAGACGTCCTTCCTGAAACCTTTCCTGCACGATCATTAGATCTGCTCAGCGTTCTAGCTCCATAAGCAGGTTCATCCAGATTACAACACCAACATGTCAATTCTTGTCTTCTCACTCTTAGCCACACAGGTGTTAAACCCACAGTGATCTTATGGAAATCCAGCCACAGAAGGGATGGACAGGGATTATCCCAGAATGACCGGAAAAGAGGTGTGACATTGATGTTGCTCAGTCGGGACTCGGCTTTGCCTTGCATTTACCTCCAACAGGTCACTTTTTGACAAAAGATTTCCAAATTTAAAGGAAATATCTCCATGTTTTCCTCATGTGAATATGCCTGTGTGGATGTGAACGTGTGATTTTCTGGGCTATCGTTTTCTCCAGGCCCCTAAGCTTCCCGTTTCTCCCATGGTAACTCCCTGACTGACGACCCGGGGCTTAGCCTAAATTCTCTCTCTATTAAAAGCCGTGAAACGCAAATAATGAAACATCTCATTACCACTGTCGGAGAACCCAAATGAAAGGCTGGGGGAAGGAGAGGGAGGGGATAGGCGGTAAAACAACGGACGGGAAGGTGAGAGGAGAAATGAGCTTTGAGAGCTGGAAATAAAAGAGTGGGGGGAAAAGAATAGGAGACAAAAAATGGAATAGAGGTGAAAGGATGGGAGCAGATAGCCTTTGTGTGAGTTGTTTTGTTTGATGCATGTTGTTAACAGAGTGGCCATGAGTAGTCACCTATGCAGAGAGGGGGATGCAGCTCTGATGGAGGATGGCAGTTAGGGACATCTTTCTTAAAACAGCACATTAGCTTTCATTGCTCTAGTGGATTTTTGTTCATGTACAGCAGGATGAAAACGTATTTGTCACCTAACACACTTCTTCTGTTTTTAGGCATTTCAGATCTGCAAACAAGTTTCAGATTCAGACAGAAATAGCCTGAGTATGAATACAGAGTGGTTTTCAAATGATGATAATGTTTGATAAAGTAAAACAAACAAACCTGATTATATGTGAAAGTATTTACACCCTAAACTTAATAATTGATTTTAAACCCTTTGGCAGAAACAACCCAGATTTTTTTTGTAGAATTGTTCAAATTCAGCCTTTTTACAGGGTTTTCTGTCAGAAACATTCCATTTAGGATCAAAGGTCAGATGATTTTATGGTAGAGCGTAAAGTTCATGAATCCATCTATTACAGCAAGCTGTTCCGGTCCTGAAGCAGCAAAGCAGCCACAAACCATGTTTGACCTGCTGTAATACAGCGTTCATGCACACCTTCCAGAAGTCTTTCCCCAGAAGTAGGGATGCTCAATATTGGCTTTTTTACCGATACACGATGATGTCCACTCTTAATTTCCGATAGCGATATAAACGATACTGAAATATCTCAAAAACTTTACTTCAGATCTGTCACATTTTGATATTTTGAGAGCGAGGTGAAGTAGCTGAAGAGTTTAATGTATAATATGTGAATGGTACACAAACGTTCACTGAACGTTGACTGAAAACAAACACCGATATTTTCCGATATTAAATTTTAATGCCGATATCGGCCGATATCCCTGCAAACAGCTTAGACGTGCAGATCATGTCTATATTGGGTGTGTCGGTCCAGACCGCGTCTGTAAGACGTTCTAACCAGGTCTTTGCACAATGGTAGACCAATAATATCGAACATCTCTTCCCTACCCAGAAATCTTTGGGATCATCAAGATGTTTCTTGCAAAATTGAAATGGACCTTTGTGTTTTTGGTCAGAAGAGGGTTTTTGTATTTGAACTCTCCATGTTTGCCTCATCTCTTTCTCACCCCTCCTTTCCACAAGATGTGAAAGCGCCGTGAAACTGCCGCAAAACTTAGCAATTAGCCGCTGTTATAGTGGATGAGTTCCTTTCCACCGGCAGTAAAGTTTAACGTTTTGGACACGTCCCAGAAGCAAAGGGACGCTATCATTATGTTTCTATTGTTTACACTCTATGCTTCCAAAACACGTCAAACTCCTTAGTTTACATCGGGCCAGATAGGAAGTAAAACACAAAAGCAGTGTAAAACATCCAGAAGCTTTCAAAATAAAAGTCAAGTGCTGGTAAACGTACGTCAATTCCTGTTAAAACCTCCGTAGTCGAGGTAAACTGGACAGACCTTTTTGGATACATGCAGCTGTCTTTCTCCTTGCTTTTATTGTGTGGACTTCTGAAATCACGTGTGGTGTTGCAATTCTCCCGTGATTTTGTGACTTTGTGGAATGCTTTCAGTGCTGTTTCACATCTGAAACGCTCCCGGTTGGGAATGAGCTTGCAGGTAAAAGGCTGCTATTACATTACACGCCGCTTTGGATAGAAGGGGTTATTGTTGAATCATGACCCCGGACCTCAACATCGATTAAGGTTTGTTTTAGGATTTGTTTTAAAGCGGGTTGCTGTTTTTTGAGATCGTTTAGCCTACTTCCTGTTAGTTCTACTGAAGAGGTTTATTAGTTCTGCAGGACTGGCAGAAATCAGAAATGTGGTCAGCGAAAATACCTCAGCTGTCTGCATAATATTCAGAGTTAAATCATGATTTAAAAATTCAGGGAGAAATTCATTTTTTCCAGAAGGGCCGGGTTTGTTTGGACTTTGTTTCCTGAATGAAATCAGTTGAAGGCTGTATTTTATATTTACTTGGGTCATCTTTGATATTGAAATGTGTTTGCCATTCTGAAACCTTTATAAGTGTGATGAGAAAAGCAAAAACAAACCTGTAATCGACTTGATTTGTAACATTTCTGACTGAAATGCAAAAGCAACAGATAGGAGGGAGCTGATGGCGTTCACATCACCTGGTGTGATAAACTCCCAGCTGAATCACTGCGACAGACTCCTCCACTAATGCTCAAACCTCCAGTATCATAAAGGAAACCATGGGAACTGGAGCTTCAAGGTGTGTCGCTGTTAGTTCAAGACTTCTTAGAACAATATGTAATTTACTTGTTCTCACAGCAAACGGGTCACAGATGCAATTTTAATTCTTTCTGCTTTCTCATCCAGAGGGAGTGATGTCCAAATTTACAACAACAGCTGCAAGTGTGAAAAAATAACTTATAAAAGTTATAAAATCAAGACCTTTTTTTAAGTTTCAGAATAAAAGGATAACAAAAAATGTTAGATATCAAGACTCAAAATATATTTTGAAGCACCAGCATGGACCACGTCACAATTTCCAAATATATAAAGGTTTATATGGCATTTAGGCATTGTTATAAATGACTGTCCTTCCTGTGGCAATGGCAAAAAGCTTCTTTTGAGAACATATTTCTCTTTGAGCAACTGTTTCACTGCACAAGAGTGAAAGTTAGTTGAACATCTTGTTACAAAATAATGGGGAAAAGCATCCAGTTGATGTACAGTTTCACTAAGTTTAACTTAACATGAAATCAGAAGCATCTTCCCCAAAAATAAACAGCAATCCACACACATTTGGCCATATTAGATAACTAAGCTACACAGAAAACCTGAGGTTTCGCTGTGTGAGCTGCAAATTTCAGCAATTCCGGCCATTATGGTGACAAAAAAAATCATAAATGTAGATTAGATAAATTACACCTCATAATTATCTCCAGCAAAGACTGGAAATTACAGTCACAAGCACTAACAGCTCTCGATGAGCAGATAGAGCAAATAACACTACTGCCAATGGCAGTTTCACTAACTCAGAGATGAAATGGCACACGCTCATGCGAGGATTAAAAGACAACATTGGCCGGGACCAACGGAGGATACACTGATTTGGACGCATGTCTGTAGGGACAAAATTAGGATTTGGCATTTTTCTTGTTCTGAATGTTGTTGCATTACTTCATGTGTTAGAGGAGGGATCTAATAAGGTGCAACGTGTCGATAAACCAATGATAGTAAATGGATGATGATGATGATGATGATGAAGACTGAACAGTGTAAGTATATGATTTTATAACCAAAATGAGACAAAAAAAAATTTTAAACATGTTTTTCTGAATTTGTACTTTTAGCAAAGAAACAGAAGTTAAGTTGTGTTTTTTCACTTATAGAAAATCCATTTGTGTAGTGTAGGAGTCCGACCTTCAAACAAACACTGAGTTGGAGTTAGAATTAGCCTTGACTTTCTGTTAAAATGAAGAGCTTTGTGGCGGCTCTCGGAGAAGCTAACAATGTGTGAGCAAACCTATCAATAAGGCTACTTTTTAAACTTCTAGAATCACACTTTGTAGCAGATAGCTCCATTTTAAAATGTGTGTGTGGTGCAAATATAAGCCAGAGGTTCACCTCCTTAATCATTAGCAGGAATAAAAATCTTAACATTTTTATTTTTATTTTGGTGAAATGACAACACCGAGGTTGCCGACAGACTCATGATTGTAGCTCATTCTCTGTTTTTCTCTCTCTGCCAGAAACTACTCATTGTGTGTGTGTGTGTGTGTGTGTGTGTGTGTGTGTGTGTGTGTGTGTGTGTGTGTGTGTGTGTGTGTGTGTGTGTGTGTGTGTGTGTGTGTGTGTGCCAGACCCTCTCATAGGTCTCATCACAAAACCTGTCACAGCAAAAAAGCAACCTGTCACGACTCAGCTAGACACGACTGTACATGACTGTACCACAAAGAACACAGGCAGCCTGTTCCTGAGCTGTTAAAACAGTCACCAGCTCCAAAGGTCTGAGACGAGCACACACACACACACACACACACACACACACACACACCCAGCAAGTATTACGGAGGGAATGGAACAAAGGGAGACACAGAGAATAAAATAGTAAAAAAATAAACAAAAACAACAAATAAAGCAATAATAAATAAATAAGATTACTTAGTACAAAAAAACAATTCCTTAGGGGATAAATGTCAGAAGGGTTTGATGTCTGAAAGCTAATTGTTGTTTGGTGAAATGTGTGGTTTCTGTGTGTGTGTGTGTGTGTGTGTGTGTGTGTGTGTGTGTGTGTGTGTGTGTGTGTGTGTGTGTGTGTGTGTGTGTGTGTGTGTGTGTGTGTGTGTGTGAATGGCTGAATGACGGTGACTCACTACTGGTGGCCGGTCGCTATCTGGTGCCGAGGCGGGTGTCCAGAGTGTGTGTGCGTGCCGTGCATGCGTGTGTGTGTGTGTGTGTGTAACTTGGTGTGACTGTCACTGTCAGACAGCAAACAGAGGCCTCTTTCTCAAATCCGCACTGAGCAGCAGATTACAATGAACTCATGCACAGAGGGGAACAAAAAAAGAAAGAAGCCACAGCTTAAGTGTGCACTCGCGGGTTCAACAGGCACACCCTGTGCCCCCCCACCAGAGCAAATGTTAAGAAAGACTTTACTCCCTGCTAATCTAACTCACAACCACTCCAGAGCACACACAGAACACGAAGAAACATATTTTCTTAAATTAACTAAGTCAATAAATAAAATTCACTTCTACAATCGCCACCAGCAGCAGATTTACATATAGATAGAGAAGCATTTATAAAAGCACACTTGTGTATAATAGCCCGAGGCGTGTTGTCACTCATCAAGCTGATCAAAAAGCAGCGGCTATACAACACTGATAAATCTTAGAGTGCTTCTGCGAATCTGTCCTTCAACAGCAGGAAAAAAAGGAGGTGAGATAAAGGGAGTTGAAATCAAGGGGAGAGAAGAGCATCTAAATTTAGAGAAGCTTGCATTTTGGACTCAGAAAAGAGACAGTGAAGGGTAAGAAAGAGGGGGAGGGAAGAAGAAGAAGTGCAGACTTGGAAGAGAAGTGGCGCAGAAGCTGCAGAACACGAACAAAGAGGGAATTTTAGTGGACTTCTTGAGAAGTGGACATGAAGGCATGACTGGGTAAAACAAACCACACAGAGTATCACTTCAGCTGTTTATCAGAGCCTCATGTCAGCGTAGCTCGCGTGAGCACTTTCAACAACCCGTCTGCAGCGGTTCTGCTGACTTAATTCAAACAGTAATCACTACAAACACAAAATCATTAAAGGTCTTTGTCTCCTTTGTTTTGTTTCTGCTTCGCTGCGATTGGCCGCCAAGCATGGAGCCACTTCTGCGACTTAATGCTGTGATTTCTGAAGCTGCAGACAACAAAAACCCGACACAGCGACAGATTTCAAGTAAACTTTCTTCCCTGAAACAAAGCGAGCGGAGGGCATTTGCATGGGCGGCCCACGGCTGCGAGGCTCCAGGCGAAGTCGTTGACTGTGATTGATGAAGAGCGAGGTTTGATCAGACAAACGCCTCACCTGGATCCTCACGTCTGTCTCTTCAAACCTCCTATTCTGTCACCCCAACACCTCCCCTCTGAATCTGTCTATCTGTCTTTTCTCTCTGAGAGTGTTTACTCCAATCTGCTCTGACATTTGACTGTCACCTGTTGACTAGCATTAGCGACCGCCGTGGCTCACGGGCTTTATTTTTTTTGGTGCCAACCACTTTACTAGCAGCAAATGCATGTGCAGAAGTTGGAAAAGAGTGCAAGAGACAAAAAAGTACTCCGATGATGGGGCTTCCCATCTATAAAACCGAAAAACCCACTTGGAAACCTAATTTTGAAGAAGTCACACATTCCCACATAGTGAAGCAGTATCAGGTTTCTGTCCAAAAAGCACCCATCACCTACCGTCCTATTTGTGGCACGCACCAGTGCACACATCCACCCAACCTGGGGAGAAAGGGGGCATTAGATGGAAGACATAATGGAGAGAGGAAGGGATGAGGGCAGAGACAAAGGCAGGCAGAATGAGAATGAGTGGAAGGGTCCCATCTCCTCGTGCACAAAAACACAGAAGCACCGGTGCTTCAGCTACGTGTGTGTGTCTGCAAACGCGACGCTGGAAAACGGAGCCAGAGGCGAGGAGGAAATTTACCCCATCGAAACAGAAAAAGGGATGTGAACCTACTCACTTCTGTTCCCATTCTGGCCTCCTCCCATGTTCATAAAAGGAGTTGACACAAAGTAGCTCATAAAACAAGCATCATCATTGATAGACGTGAAGTTTATGTATGAATAATGCATCGCGGAACACTTTTATAACTCATCTAACAGGAAACTTGCTCTAACTCTGACACGACAGGCTGCTTGAGCGAGGCGTCTTCTGGTCTCGTGGGGGAGGAAAAACGGACCCTGTGTTTGTGGCTCGCCGCTGCCTTAACAGAATGTATAAATACAAGCTGTGGGGTCAAGGGGAAGGATAAAAATGAGAAAGGGAACAGGGAGAAGGTAAAAATGAGAAAAAGGAGTCAAGGAAGGGTAAAATGAGAAATGGAGTAGGGGAGGCCACAGGAGGCACCTGGCCCACTTACAGCAGAGGGGGGGGTGGTGAAAGAGGAGAGGTGGAAGATTACGAAGAGGGAGGGGGGAAAGGAAAAGGAGGAGGTGGAAGAGGATAAGGAGGTGTGGAGGAGAGAGGAAAAAAGTGATCTGAAGCTAGGAAGCCGGATGAGGGCAAAGGAAAAATAATAGATGTAATAATGGAAATAGAGAGGAGGTGAAATCAGGAGAGAGGAGCGGAGCGGTGGGGGCTGGAGAAGAAAAGGTGGCCTTGTGACGCCGAGAAAGGAGGTGGCGCGTGCGCGAGCAGGGATGAATTGTGCGAGTCTCGTCGTGCGCCTGTGTGGGTGTCTAAAAAAATCATGACGAAAAAACCAACACCTCACCCAAAGTATGAATAACCGACCACAACGGGCCAGCGTAAGTTCAACCTCCTCTCCCAGCACAGTCAAGCAGCCTGCCTGTACCACTAATATCCCACTAATACCACCCACAGTCCTCGCTCCACCTCACATCAATGAATATTTCATGTCCTGATGGCACTTTTAAAGCAAAAACTAATTAGCAAATCCAAGTTGATCTGGCATTAGTCATATCAGGCCAATTAAAAGCCCGGTCCTACTGTACATGTTAATGGCAGCGAAGTGGAATAATTGTATGTTGAGCAGGGGAGAGAATGTTAAACAGGCCTTGTTAGCAGCACTTTAGCACTCTAGCCTGAGTCCATGGCTGGATTACAAAGCTCTACAAAGCAGAATAATGTTCATCAAACACACACACCTTTAAAAACTCTATCCATTAATTAGTGTGTCGACATCACGTCCATGCGCTCAGGTCTGAAACTTATAGCTAAGGAAGAGAAACGATTCCAGGGAAAATGACGGTTTTTCTGCTTCAGTGTCGATATTAAACACAAACCCAAACATTGGCAGAAGTTCGGGTCAGATGTCACGCGCCGTTAGATGGAGAAAACTCTCCTCCGTTCCCCTCCGAGTCGCTGCAGTCAGTGGAGTCTGTGGGAGGATATCTGTGGGTATTTGACTTGAGAAAGGTGCGTTTTCCACCCGCCCCTCTGTGTGTTTTTGTAACGTGGAGTTTAGATTGAGACAGACAGCATCGACACGCACAGACTAAACTGTGCTGTACAAAAGAGGGACAGAATAACAAGAGCTAAAGATCTTTTGTAGTAGACGTCTGTTTCATCAACTCCTTCCTTCTCGAACCCCTCTTTTTCCTCCCTCCCTCCGCCTCTCCAGACTCCTTCTCTCACCTGAGCTTTGATATGGAAATCTCTCACCAGCCAGGAGCCCGGGGGCCAGCTGACTGTTTCTAAAGATGTATTCACTCAAATACGCTCAATTCCTCATCAAATGCTCTCACTGAGCGCAAACTCGATCACTGGGAAAATAACAACTAGCGTCTGTGTAGCTCTGCAAGGCTTCCAGCAGTTTGCAAACCACAGTCTTTACCACAGAAGCTGTAACTTTCAAGTTTCTCAAGGCTGATAAAAACTTGGTTGAAAAGCTGGTCAAAGTTGAGAACTTTCACTTTTACATCAATGGCTTCTATCTACAGGACGTGAGTCACTCGTTTACCTGTCCTCTCGCGGTACTAACCAGCACTGAAGAGACAACTGGAAGGGCACAAAAGATTTCATAAAACCGGGAGGAGAGCGGTTTCCTGTAAGAGAACAGTCATTACGTGGTTCCACAGCAGCTCCTCGTTGGAGTGATGATCTCAGTGGTTGCTGGTCTTAGCTAATAAGTCTGATGTATCTTAGCTCCACATCAACAGCATCAGAGATTTTTTGCTCCTTAAACATGTGACCTCCTCCACCTCCTAAAGCCAATATTTCACTTAAGAAGTTTCCAAAATGTGTCCAAAATTCCCAGTTTCCTCAAGCCACAGGGTCTCCATCCATCCATCCATCCATTTTCGTCCGCTTATCCGGAGTCGGGTCATGGGCGCAGCAGCCTGAGGAGAGAAGCCCAGCCTTCCCTCTCCCCAGTCATTTGGGCCAGCTCCTCCGAGGGAATCCCAAGGCGTTCCCTGGCCAGCCAAGAGACATAGTCCCTCCTGCATGTCCTGGGTCTTCCTTTAGGTCTCCTCCCAGTTGGATGTGCCTGGAAAACCTCACCAGGGAGGTGTCCAGGAGGCATCCTAACTAGATGCCCGAGCCACCTCAACTGGCTTCTCTTAATGTGGAGGAGCAGCATTTCTACTCCGAGCCCCTCCCTGATGACCGAGCTTCTCACCCTATCTCTAAGGGAGAGCCCAGACACCCTGTGGAGAAAACTCATTTTGGCTGCTCGTATCCACGATCCCATTCTTTTGGTCACTACCCAAAACTCATGACCATAGGTGAGGGTAGGAACGTAGATCAACCGCTAAATCGAGTTGCAGCACCAATCCACCTATTGATCTCACGCTCCATCCTTCCTTCCCTTGTGAACAAGACCCAGAGGTACTTAAACTCCTCCACTTGGGGCAGGACCTCGTCCCTGACCTGGAGAAGGCATTCTACCCTTTTCCCACTCAAGACCATGGTCTCAGGTTTGAAATGTTTGAAATACAGCTTGTTCAAAGAAGTCAGAGTCGTCACATTGTAGGTACCAAAAGTGCTCTGGGACCTGACCTAACCCTAACCCTGCTGATGACATCACATCACAACACCACCAATCAGACACACTACGTTTCTAACTAGCTATGCTCTAAAACCAATGTCAAACTCTACCAACAGAACAGATCTCAAAACACCTCATATATGTGATATATGTGAATTGTTACGTGTATTTATATAATTACCAGCTCAGTGGCCTAGTGGTATGAGTGTCTGTCCTGAGACTGGGAGATTATAGGTTCAAATCCATAGTCGGGTCATACCAAAGACTTTAAAAATGGCACCCAGTGCCTCCCCACTTGTAACTCAGCATTAAGGGGTTGGATTGGGGGGTTAAACCACCAAATAGTTCCAGGGAGTGGCCGTGTCTGCAGCTCACCGCTCCCCCAGGGGTTTGGTCAGATGCAGAGAACAAATATCACACACCAGTGTGTGATGACTAATTGGACTTTAACTTTAACACCCCAGGCTGTTAGTGTGAATATTGAATTTTTCAGTGTTCTTGCTTTTTGTTCAATAAAGTCTTTTATAATAGCGCACCATTTCATAAGAACCCCCAAACTTAATTTTCTTATGTGAGCAAATGAATTGGGGTATAGATAATTTTATTTATTTATGTTGAACAGTCTGGGATTATTTATCAGACCAAATATCAGTGACAAAGGAAATGATGTTTCCTACAAAGAAAACCTACGTCCCTGAGTAGATCTGGTGCAGACACTGTGTGCATTCAGAAGCATTTTGAATCCTTTTCCGTTATATTTCCAAAATCTAGAAGTGTCAGAAATGAGAAGCCGGTTTTGGGAGGGGTTGGGGACTAAATTGCAAATTAAATTAAGAAAAACTGCAAACAAAACAATTGAACTGTAGAAACAGACATTTTTTACTGCAGCAGCTTGTTTGCAGTTACATCACGTGTTCTATATGCATAAAACATTCTGCAGAAACATCATAAACCTGTAAGACAACAACTTGCACTTTTTGTCTCTGAGACGATTGTTAAACCGAAACAATCCTGATAGACCCATCCATCCATCTATCCATCCATCCATCATCCATCCATCCATCATCCATCCATCCATCATCCATCCATCATCCAACATCCCTCCATCCATCATCCAACATCCATCCATCCATCCATCATCCATCCATCCAACATCCATCCATCCAACATCCATCTATCCATCCATCCATCCAACATCCATCTATCCATCCATCATCCATCCATCCATCCAACATCCATCTATCCATCATCCATTCATCCAACATCCATCCATCCATCCAACATCCATCTATCCATCCAACATCCATCCATCCATCATCCATTCATCCAACATCCATCCATCCATCCAACATCCATCCATCCATCCAACATCCATCCATCCATCCATCATCCATTCATCCATCCAACATTCATCCATCCATCCAACATCCATCCATCCATCCAT
>SSNS01000571.1:181893-196893 GCA_006937985.1 Aphyosemion australe
ATATTGTAGATCCATGCACGCACACACACGCACACACACAAACACACACACACACACGCAGGGCTATGAAATATTCATATCTATGTGAAAAGACAAGTGGGGTGGTGGAGAGTGTGTGGTCTGAGGAGGAGGGGACTTAAAAACTCACCTGCTCTCTCGGCTGGGGGGAGGATGGGCATGTCAGATAGGTGGATAGGGAGGCCAGCTGTAACACACACACACACACACACATCCCCCACAGCATCCATGCAACTCCATGGGGATTTGGAACACCTGTATTCAGCACTGCACAATGAGCTATAGAAGCAGTTAAGCTAAAGGGCCTTGGGAGTTATTAGGTGGGTGGGGGGATGGAGCTGGTTCAGGTCTGTGGGTTAACGTGTGTGTATGTGTGTGTATATGTGTGTGTTTGATCGTATCTGCAGAGCAACAAATACAGTGAGTTGTTAAAAGGCTCCAGAGAGATGTGGCTGGTCGTGTATGATGTCTGAGTGTAAACGCTTCGTTCTGCAGAGTGTTAACCAAACAGATGTTCTCATTAACAACGGAGGGCTGACCGGATGAAAGAACTGACAGAGATACACACGCGCGCACACACACACACACACACACACACACACACACACACTTCTGTTGCACAGATTGCTGTCACGTTGTACATGAAGACCTGTAAGAGTTGTGAGGTGGCTGAAGGCTAAAGCCAGCTAACCTGCTACCACACAGCTCAGCCCACAACCTGCATGGGAGCACTGAGCACCACCTACACACACATGCACACACACACATGCGCGCACACACACACAGCAAAAAGTAGCGAGCTTCAACCCTGCCTTCTCTCAAATCAAACTCCTGTCTCATTTCCTCACCTTACTGCAGTTTTGCAGCTTCCCACAAACTCCATGTGCATGTGTGTGTGTGTGTGTGTGTGTGTGTGTGTGTGTGTGTGTGTGTGTGTGTGTGTGTGTGTGTGTGTGTGTGTGTAACAATCTGCACCACCTTAAACAAACACTGCACGCACCCGTGGTTTCAACAAGAGAAAAAAGAAAGAGATCAGAGCAAATTTAACCCTCTAATGTTGTTTAATCAACTTCAAAAGTCCATTCATGCTAGAAAGCACAAGTGGAGAGCGCCTCCATTCCTGCTCTGCAACCCCACGAGCACACGCGCTGCTAATATTTTTTCCATCTTTTGGCCGATCTCGCCTACACTCCTCCTCCACTCATCCTTGAAGCTGTTGTCTTGGTCTGTATTACATTTTCCCTGTGGAACACACAGATGGAGGTGCAGACGAGCACACACACACATACACACACACGCATGCATAAGCCACCACTGTTCTTGCAAACATAGTACAACTCAGCCCCACCTTGGGAAAGTAGCTCAGTGGTGCAGCAGGAGGTGGAGGTGGGGGGGATCAGAACCAGAGAAACAAAGTATTCTGGAAGGTAATCTCTGAGGTGACAGTGTGTGCTGCAAGTTTATTTGCCCTAATGCTATTTGGATTGTGGGCTTTAAATGCAGATAATTGAGCTTTATCCTGCTCATGAAGACACGCACGCACGCACACACACTCTCACAGAGAAACAAGCCAATGGTAATTGAATAACGGAATAAAGGACTTTGGAGGGTTTATCATATCAAGTGCCAACCCTTAACTCAGTAGTTGGAAGGACAAAACATCTAGCTAAATCCACCGAGGCCTAAGACAATTTGGAAAAATGGCTTGATGGTCTCGTAATCCCGGAGATCCAGTTAGTCACTGTCCCAACAAAAGAAAATGCCTAGATCTTACAGCTGGACATGTAAGAGTTTGTGCCAAAAGGGTGTCTGTTAAAGCACAGTGAGAATAGTGGACCTGTCGGGCCACATCCCAAAATAAATGTTTAATTAGAGCAAAAACTAAAGCGAGCGCCGTTACATATGTACAGATTTAATCAAGAGAATGTACATGTGAAGGTGTTTTTGTTCTCTCTCCTAACCTGATGGGTGAAAAATCAATGAATAAAAGTTTGGAAGCCCAGATAATAAAAAAGTTGACACCTGATGCTTGGTGACACTGATCTGACACTTCTGCCCCACCTGACTCGTGAAGGTGCAGGTGCACAAAAACAGACAGAGCAGGTGACGCGGGGGTTGTCCCCCATCACATGGCAGAAAATGGAGGAATAGACCGACTTAAGACAACACACACACACACACACACGCAGAAAAAGACATGTTCAGCTTCAGTTTTTCACAAACAAAAAAGCTCTTCAAGCCTCTTTCTTCCACTCTCATCAGATCAGATGATGATCAGCTGAACATAAAAGTAAAAGTCCAAAAGTAAAAAAATAAACAAACAAAAGCACCTCTAACTGTAAATTTAAAAAAAGAAGTTCACTGCCATTCTTGTCTGACAGGTTTGATGCAGCAGAATTTCCCAGCTGGAGAAATTCCCCTTTTCTGATTTGGAGGTGAGCTGAAGCTTTATTATGTGAGCTATGACTCCCCAGCCTGATCTGCTCTAAACTTTAGCTCCACCAAACTCAGCTGATTCCAGCTAGAAGCACTCAAACGCTATAAAACGTGTTTTAAATGATAAATACTGACAAAATTCCAAAATACTCACCCAAAAAACTGAAAATAACTCCAATTATTTCAATTTTAAAGCGGGATGGATGCGTGTCCAGACAAAACTGGAGTCTGGATTTAAATTGTCCATCATCACGATCTGCAACACAACGTGTCCGGTGTGTGTGTGTGTGTGTGTGTGTGTGTGTGTGTGTGTGTGTGTGTGTGTGCATGTGTGTGTGTGTGTGTGTGTGTGTGTGTGTGTGTGTGTGTGTGTGTGTGTGTGTGTTCGGAGGATGACAGCTTCTCCAAATATCAACACGCGCAATAGGCAGCTGGCTGTCACGTATGGAACAGGTAGGCGTACTTTCAGACTGCCGCCTGCTCGCGCGGTCGGCTGAGTTGCTGTCAAAATAGACTCCAGCTCCTGGTTAACACGGTGCCGATGGAAAGGGCTCGTGATGGGAACAATAATAATATCAATAATTGTAAAGAACAGACAGGCCTCCGCGGCTGAAACTGTGACACAGAGTTGCGTTTCGTGACATGACGTCTCCAACCTGTGCGCACCAACTCTGTCAGCTGTGGACGCGACGCATCCGTGAGGCGCAAAACTAATTGTTGACATGAAATAAGGACTAAAAACCTGCGACGTGCGCCGCGTCTGAATGAAACCTGCTCCTATAATAAAGGATCAACAGAGGAGCGGGGCTGGGAGGCGGAAGTCAGACATACCTGTTACCCCATGGGGTCTGGGGTGGCCGCGGTGTCGGTCCTTCGGAGTCCAATGTGCTGTGACAGCTCGAGAGAAGAAAGGAGGGGATGTCCAAAGCGTTAGGTACCGTCCCTCCTCTCCTCTCTATGCTGCTTTTCTTTTCTTTTCTTCTTTTTTTTTTGTTAATGTTATTCCCCGATTTCTCCAACAACTCCCCTCGCCTCTTCCTCCACCAGCCCCCTTTTCTTTCTCTCTTTCCCTCCCCTGCTTTTCCGTGTCTTGGTATCGGGAGCCTCCTCCTCCCCCCTCCTCCTCATCTCCTCTGGGCAAGTCTCTCTCTCTCTCTCTCTCTCTCTCTCTCTCTCCTGTTCTCCCCCTCCATCACACACTCACACACACTCTCTTAGTCAGGAAATGAGACAACAAACATCACACACATTGTGCAACCATATACACTCTAGGAAAAGTATACCTCCTACAATAATAATAATAATAATAATAATTATTATTATTATTATTATTATTATTATTATTATTATTATTATTATTATTATTTGTTTTAGTGCGTGTCTTTTCTGGGCTGTGCTCTATTGCCACAGGGCTCTGCTCTTTTCTGACCAGGGGTTTACTGTAACTGACCCCCCCTTGTGGCAACAATAAGAAAACACAAGCCAGTCACCTCTTGCAACTCTCTTACAGTTTGACAGGGGTTGGAAAACACCTTTAACAGCCACGTGATGAGCAGCATGCTAGTCTTTTCTCCCAAAAAGTCTTGGGTAATTCCACTTCAGCATGACCTTTCCTGCTTTATACGTAAAGGATTTTTAGGCTTTTGAGAGTTGATAGATGTGCATTGCACTTCCTGCTATTACAGTACAGGACTCCCCCTCAAGATGAGATTCATACTGGACTTATAGTAAAGTGCAAAAGCCTCCTCCTATCTCAGTTCCAAGGAAACTTTCTAGAGATAGTGAGATAGTGATCAGTCATTCCTCAGACTTTCTGAAAGTGTTTTGATATCTTTTTATTGGAAGTTGCCTGTTTTTTCTACTCTGGCACCTTAGAATCAATTAAAAAAGAGTTTTATTTTTAATAGTAAAGGTGTAAATGATGTTATTCTAAAACGTAAACCAGAAATGTAAAAATGTGTTGTTAAAAGTAAAAATTACAGAGCAAAGCGTAATATTATTAGTGTTCATGGAGCTCCCAAAGTAAAAGTCCGTGTTCATCTGAGAAGTAAATAATTTTGTGAGACATGACCTTAATTTGTTGTCGCAGCAGCACATGAGCACATCCTAGTAGCTATCCTAGCAGACACTCCTTTAGCTAATTATCTGTAAATATGCAGTCGTTTGGTTCCCATTTCAAGCTTCAGTGTCCTCTGGTAGTTAATGGATGAACTGGAGTTTCTCAGGAGGACCCAGACATTTTAATTTTACATTTACCAACAATACACAAGTGATTGTTTGTTTTTATGACATCATTACTTCAGCAGTTCTTTCCCACAAGTCCCAGTTCCTCCTTCTGAGGTAATTCCAACAAGTCTTCTGCTCTAAGTTCAACAACCCAGTTTCCTCAAAAGATTTGGGATGATTTCCGAAATTGGACACGCAAAAAAATAAATCATGTGTTTGGATGAAAATGTAACAACAGGACAGCTGTGAAACTGGAAATTGCTCTTATCGTGGGAAAGTAGAAGCTTATTCAGAGGCTGATAAGGATAGTAGTGAGTCTTCCAGATGAGTTAATTAACGTGATTTAGTAAAAAGTCCAACAATATAAGAAAAGACATCAATACTCGTTTTTGTGCATCGATTTTTGTTTTGTGAAGGAAAGAAGAAAAATTATTTTTGAAGAAAAAACACAAGGCTGCATATGTGTTTTAATTATTCACAAATGTTGAAATCAGCTCTGACTGTGTTGACAAGATAATAACTAAACAGAAAAACCTGGATGATGAATTAGAAAGAGATCAAAACACCACCTAGTGGCTGGTTGCGGTATAACCTTTCAGCCCCACCCTGTCAATGTTAATGAATGAGATTTTCTCCTGACTAAAAGATAAAAATGCACCTCAGATAATGTTTTCCAGATGTTAGACCTTCCTGCTTTTCTTTAAGGACAATACAAGTGTGTACAGGTGAGTAGATGGGATTTTCAGCCTGATGCCACAGGTGTGTTCAAATTCAGGAGCAGCATCCTTGTGAGAACTCGTCCCACTTGTCCACGTCCTTCCTTGACCACTAAGACCAGAAGTGTTTGGCTGTGAATTTGAATGGTCATAGCCTTCATATTTATTCCCGCCCATACCTCCGCAAATGTTCTGTCGCCTAGCAACTGTGATGGCGCTAAATCGACGTCAAAACTAAACTTAGTGAAAAAAAAAACTAAACTTAGTGGCAATACAATATAAAAAAAATAAAAGACAAATATGCAAATGGAAAAATACTTAAAGCAGAACTACTTTTATTTTTGTATCACCAGATATTAATAACTCTCTCCCACTTCGTCCGCCATCATTACAAGAACAAAAATTTCCAGTTTGGACCGCAATTAATCCTAGCCTCTGGTGAGGATACACCAGACCCGTCCTTAAAATTCAGGGGAAATTAGGACACATTTGAGGATGCATTTTGAGTGTCCTTTGAATTTGGACTTCCTTACAGCATCTCTATCAGTGTCTATAAACAGCTTTAAAATGCGTATTTGGAAGAATGCTACCCCTGGATATGGATACAGCTTCTTGCTCTAGAAATCCAACATGGCTGCACCTGTAGAGGAGTAAGTTTGGCTTCATTTTGAACAAAAGAAGAAGGCAAAGATGCTTCGTCCATCTTTATTTATGCTGATGGTTTATACACAACAAGTCAACATGTTGGAAAGAGCCACTTCACACCAACACGGCCCTATGGCTGCCTCCATTCCCGACTCCACAGAGTGTGATTGGTGGATCAGTTTTGAGCCCACATTCAGTTTTTTTTTTTTTATGTAACACAGAAACACAGTGAAGGCGTATCAGGCCCAGCGTGCTGGAGAAGGCGAAGTGTGAAATGTTTCCCACAAGAGGCGGGACAAATGAAATGATTATTATCTCCTTCATAATAACAGAGATATGAACAAGTACAGTTAATGTTCTATAAATAAATAAGTGTGTGTGTGTGTTTTTGTTGTTGTTGGTCCATACAGTAAACTTTGTGTGATGGTTTCTGTAATGAGGAACTGTGGACGGCCTGATTTCTTTAGAAATAAGAATATATGAGCTGTGACCAGGAATTGTTGTAGGTTTGAGGAAGTGGGAAACCTTAATGGGGAAGAGAGGGGGCAGCACCACAGAACGTGTGTGTGTGCGTGTGTGAAGAAAAACAAAGATGTGTAGCCTAACCCAGCAGGGCGGGGGGCTGTGCCTCTATTAGGCTGGTTGTTGGCGTCCGAAGGCCAGGAAGCAGAGTGCCAGGCCATGTGGATTACGGCTGTGGGGCTGTAATGCCCGAGCACATCCCTCTCTCATACACACACAAACACTTCCAAGCAGGCTCTGCAAACACAATCCCTTCTTGAAACAAGCTGCTTTACTCAAAGCTGTGCTTCCTCGTGCCAACACCGCTTTTCAATCCGCCTGACACGACGTGCATGGTCCTGGTGCCACTTCCCCAGCGGCCCTGCTGCCCATCTCTCCCTCTGCAGCTCATGGACGGGTTGAGGCAACATTAGGCAATGTTACACTTGTTTCTACACCTATCAACACTCATTGTGACAATCCACTCAGGACACCCAGTGTGAAGACAAAGCAGGATTTTGTGAATTAAGGTGTTCACCTTTATTAGTGTTCGTGTGATATTAAGGTTCAGGAGGAGTTCCTGCAACACTGTGTGTGTTATGAACTCTCTGGAATTTGACAAAACTATTCAAATTTAAAGTTTTTTTCTAGAAGTTAATTAAATAATTCACGGGTATACTGAGTTTATCCCACTTTACTTTTAATGGTTCATTTTGTTTCTTCAGAGTGTTCAAAAAGGGGTTCACACTGATGAGTGTTTATAAATGAAAGGCTTTGAGACCATTTTATTTCTTTAATAAACAAAGTGCTGTAAATATCATTAATGCAGTGCTAGGCTGTTTGTGGCATTGATTGTTCGATCACAACTTTCTGCATCTAAAACAAATCAAAAACAAATCTTAGCTACTAAAACCAAACAATATGCTGTGGATGTCAAAGAAAAGGTGTTGCAAAGTAATAAAAGAAACAAACAAAAACACTATTCATCAGAAACTATCTTGTGTGTTTGTGTGTGCGTGCATGTGTGCATGCGTGCATGTGTTGTATGTATGTGTGCGTGCATGCGTGCGTGTGTGTGCTTGTGTGCGTGCATGCGTGCTAGCATGTGTGCGTGCGTGCGTGCATGTGCGAGTGCATGTGTGCGTGCGTGCGTGCATGTTCGAGTGCATGTGTGCGTGCGTGCATGTGTGGTAAACAATACTTCAATTTAAACAACAAAAAACTAAATGTTTACAGTTATAAACAAGAAAAACAAAGATAAATTGGTGACACTTTAAGGGTCCCTTTATTAATGTTACTTAAGCATTAATAAACATACCCCCCACACACACATGGCCCTTTGTCCTAACCTTAAAGATACTTAATAATTAACAATATCAGGAATGTTATTAAAGGGACCCTTTTTTTATTAATGCTTAATAATGCACTAAGTAACATGTAAAGTGTTGTCAATAAATTAAAAACTGATAGTTAAGCAACAAAACCTGAACAAAGTTTTTTAATGAATATTATTGTTCAAAAGTAATTTTTGTAATGCAAAATTATATAACTTTAAGTATTTATAGTAGTTACAGTAAATGTAGGTTGAAATAGCCTGTTTTATGTTTTTAACATAAGTTCAGTGCATGCTTCAGAGACATTGGGACTAAAGTAAGTTCTGCTAGTCACAAGGTTAACGTGTTCACCAGTTTTATCTCCATCAGATCTGGACTGAAATGTTTGAAATCTGTTAAATCTCACAATTCTAACAAGACCCATAATTCATGAAGGTCTAAATCAGGAAGAGGAGGTCAGGTCATTAGTTGAAGCTGCATTGGCCAGGATGACCATCAGCTTCTGTTTTCTGTGTTGAACCCTTTTTGAGGAACTACATTTATATTTATTGCAACACGCAGATACTCTGATAACTGGTAGAAGATCTGAGTTGACTTTGAACCCTAAACGTATAACGACATAATGCATCCATTTAAGCTGCAGTCCATGTTTATTAGCATCCATGTTTAGGCTATCAGACCCAGAGTGAGAAATGTGCAAAGTGAGGCTGATTTATTACCTTTACCTTATCTAACACAGCGTCTGTGGTTTCTTCACTTGTTTCTATTTTGGGTCGGCGATGCTGGGGATTATTTTTGCTGAATGGCAGATCCGCACCCTGCAGGTTTCCAGATTGTTTCAGACCATCAGAACCAGTCACCTTTCAAACTAAAGTTACCGTTTGACACCCAGATGTTGACCAGATAACCTGCAGCTCTCTGAGCTGCCGATCATAAAATCAGAAGTTGCTCAGGAATGGCTTCAGGAAACATTTCTATCTTTGGTTTCTGTAGACGTTCCAGTGAGTGCTGTCAAACAGTCTTGTTGTGTGTTGGCACAAAGGAGCCATCAGTCATGTTCACTAACAGGAAGTTAAAAGGTTTTGGTGAGCTGACAGACATTTTGGAGCTTTCAGCACCACTGAGTGAATAATTTGAGTGGGTGTGTGGACTTTTGAAGCCAGCATGTAAGCACTTAACCATATGTTGAATTTAAAAACAATACATTAAAGCATTTTCACTTTTTTCCTGTTAGAATATCACTTAATTTCCAACAAGGTATAAAGAGAAACAAGGAAACGACATGAGACTTTCTGGGGTTTTGAATTCACACGGGCTCCTCCGGCCTCAGACAGGATCGAGGAAAAGAGGGAGTCTGGATTATGATGACTTGTTTCAAGTTGTGACCTTCAGTGTGCAGTGAGGTGGTTTGTAGTCGAGTTTCAAGCAGCTGGGATCCACTCCTCCAACTCCAAGGTCAAGGTGGAATGCTCTTTCCCAAGTAAAATGTGGATCAACGGATTGAGGGGTTGTCTGGTAATAATGGTGTTGCTCCAATTCAAAAGGCAAAGATCATGACCAAAAGAATAAGCAGCTAAAACATGCTTCTTCAGCAGCATCAGAAATGAGGCAAGAAGCTCCATCCTCCAGGAAGAGCTCACTGTTGCTCCTCCACATCGAAAGGAGACAAAATGCCTCCTGGTTACCCTTCTCTGAAGGTTTCCAGGCACATCCCACTGGGAAGAGGCCACAAAGCAGACCCAGAACCAGTTGGAGAGATTATAAATCTTCTCTGGTCTGAGAACTTCTTGAGATCTCTCAGGAGGAGCTGGAGGATCTCTTTGGGGTGAAGGGTGTCTTGGCATCTATCCTGGAGCCTTCTCGACCCGATGTCGGATAAGCAGTGGAGAATGACCTATTCCGTAAATCTAAAATTTGTTCACCCTAGATAACAGAATGGAGAAACAGGAAGTGAAATCATGATGTGTTATGAAAACAAAGATTTAAATGTGTTGTTTCTAACCTGAGGTTCCGGTATCAGCTGGGTTATTGAGTGTTTTCCCATCCAGGTGTGAGATTTCTTCTCAAGTCCTCGAGTTTCGTCCCAAAGTCCAAAAACAACGATTCATTATTTAGTCATTCTGAGTCTTTCATATGAAACCATGTGTTATTGTGTCTATATTATCTGTTATAGGCTGCTCCATCCAGGTTATGCTACAACAAACTGGACAAAGCTCTTATAAAAATGGAGCCAGATGGGTTCGGATGTCGAAAGGCACAAAGATCAAAACCAAACTTTTGGAAAACTTTTTAAAATCGAGCTTTCATTGTCAACCCCGGCGCCGCTGCTTTGTCAATGTTAACATTAAATGAAACAACAAAAAAAGAAAAATCTGCAACTGTCATAAAAAATTAAACAGGACATTCTCAAAGCCCCATCCATTACACTTCACTATCAATTTAGCATGGAGAACAGCTGTGTGCTGCCTGTGCCATCCTAACGCTGCGTGTATAGACGGCAGCGCCCGCGGCTGAATGAACACTATCTCTACCAGGTGCAGGCAGGGGCTGGGGGAAGGCTGCACAAAGAAGTGTTTGGCACAAGGTGAGACACAACAACACGTGTGAAGGTGCAGCTTAGTGATACTCAAATCTGTATTGGGAAATGACAAGGCTTTTTATGAAGAGCCCTCCCTCGGGGAGAAAGAACAAATTATGAGTACTGGAGCAAAGTCCGCTGGAAGTAGGAAGGAGGAAAGGAAGCTAAAGGAGGCAAGGAAAGGAAGGAGGAAAGACGAGAACCTGAGGAATGAGCGGATTTCTTGACGAGGGTGTAAATGAATGAGCTACAGTGTAGAATGACACCAGGAAAAGCAGAATGAATCCAGGTTATTGGATTTAAAGGCTGTATAATCATCTGGAGGGTACAGAGAATGTGTTTGTGCTTGCTGCCCACACATTCTGTTCCTGTGTGAAGGCAACGTGCAGAAGGGTGGTGGTGGTGGGGACTGGAGCTGTTCACACCACTGCCTGTCCTTGTGTCACCCACAGGACTTTGTGTCCTCCCCTAAAGCCGCGGGCCTTCACATCTATCATATATATGATGAAAAGATGCCTGTGGACATGGCTGCAGACGGCGTGCACATCACCCTTCACACAGAGGTGTTCTTTGATAAAAATTACTCTTTGCTGACCTCACTGCGTCCAGTGGTGGATGTGGAAACAAAAGACAACAGAAGAAGTATATCTGACAGTTCAGGGCAGGAGAGAAAAGTGGGCGGACTTACATTCAGGCTTTTCATCATGATTTGTGTGGATTTGGCTCCTGGCTGCCTTCGTCTAACCCTGCTAGCCACTTTACTTTAGGGGAATTCAGCGCTTCTCTGTTTATCATATTCTAGTTCCGTGTTTTATGAATTCTACATTAAGCCGCCCTCTCTTCATCTGCATCTTGCCATCGCTCTCCGTCTGCACGTCTACCCTCTTGATCCCTTCCTCCACTACCCCCTCCAAATCTCATTTACTCTATTGGAAGAAGAGAGGGAAAAAAACAGTAAGAGAGAGGGAAGTAGGAGGAGTACAAAACGACCTTCTCTTCCCCGAAGCTAGAACATCTTCTTATTGTGGAGGTCACCGTCTCAGTTCAGCCCCACGCTCTGAACGCTACTCTGCTTGTTTTAATGATGCACCGAGCGGAAGGAGAAGGAGGGAGGAAGAGATGGAGATAGGCAAACTAACATAGTAACAGAGAGGCAGAGGGAGAAGGAACGATAAAGGGGGGAGTGGGTGAGGATGGGAGGACTGGGCTATTTTTTTTCTACTGACTTTGCTCACCCCCACCCCCCTTTCTCCCACCTTCCCTCCCCCTCGCCGGTGCAGGAAGTGCACCTCTCTTTCCACATCCATCTTGAAAGGTCCTTCTAAGCTGTCTAACCTCTCAGCTATATTATATATTGTTGCTTGGCTCAACCCACACTGAAACCTGGGTTGCTATGCTACAATATTATGACCTCTCATCTCTTCTCCTCCACTACATTTCCTTTCACACTGCATCCTCTGGTTGCAGCAGGGAGGCAGGGGAAGGGGTTAACCGCAGCATCCCCCCTTCAGACTCTCCCCCATCAGGACTCTAACGACCTTCTGGAGCTCAGTCCTGCTGTCTGACTTGACCCTGCTCACCATGTAAGGTCATGACCCCAGTCCTATCTATCTATCTATCTATCTATCTATCTATCTATCTATCTATCTATCTATCTATCTATCTATCTATCTATCTATCTATCTATCTATCTATCTATCTATCTATCTATCTATCTATCTATCTATCTATCTATCTATCTATCCTGGCCCTATTGTCTTATATCAAAACTGAATCAAGGAATTTGGATTTTATTTTAATTGCAACCATCTCAGTATTTATTACAAAAGCTATAAAAATACAGCTGAATAAAAAAGTATCTCTTCCCTCTGAAATATATTTGCATAAATTGAAAACACAAAAAGTCTGAACCAAAGTTGGAGCCCATTTTTAAGAATAGATTTAGTTTTTTTTCCCATCACGACTGCACTGATACTGATGCAGATATAGGCTGGTGAGGACTGCTGCTCCTGGAATACTCAAACCTAAAACGTAACGCAAAGCCAAAATGTTGTGTTACATCATCCATCTCCAATCCCATCCTCCTCTTCCTCCTTCCTCCTCCTCCTCATTTCTCTCCCTCTGCCATCCTCCTTTTCTCTCTCTTATCTCTGCTGGCCCCGTCTCTTGGGGGTCGTTCGTTTTTGTCATAATCACCTTGGAGATTGGGGACCGGTGCCCATGGCAGAGCTAAGCTGAGCAGAGAAGAGGAGGAGGAGGAAAGAGAATGATATAGAAGGGAGAGGGTGGGTGGAGGGGTGTTAAGATGAGCAGTGGAGGACAGTTTTGCGGGTGGTGGTGGTGTTATGGTGGTGGTGGGGGGTGATGGCTTGTCTGGATCAGCCCCAGCTAATGTGAGGGGACAGCCTTGGCTTTGCCTTAACCGTGCTCGCGCCGCCGGTGCCAGGAAGAGCAGGAAACAGAGAATAGACGAATGAAACGCTCTCCTTTTCAGCGCTGTCTTCTCTCGCCTGCACCGACTGTATTCTGAGGCGCGTGGGGCCCCGATGTCACACCCTGTAGGTGTTTAAGCTGCTTACTTACACCGACGAAAGGAGGAGATGAGGCAACAGAAGACAGGGAGACGGAGAGGGAGAAGGGGGAAGTTGAAGGAAGATGAGGGCGGAGGTCACAGTTGTAGGAGGCTTTAAATGTGCGAGTATTCTGGTCTGGACTTTTTTTAACAGCAAGGGAATGGTGGAGGTGGGGGGTGGGGGTATCAGCAGTGCACGTGGTGTGTTTCTAGGTGTGACAATTAGATACGCCTCTGACAGAGACAAATGAGACGAGGCAAAGTTGCAGCAGGGCGATAAGATAAGTATTTTTCTTCAGCCACAACCTGCTGCTTTCCTCTCCTCGATAAGCAGACTTGGAAGGTGTGGGATGCTCCAGTCCGGAGAATCAGCAGCGTTAGGGGTCGCGGTGCGCTGCGTGTTAGTTTAAAAAGTCCTTTTCTCCTTTCAGGAGTAGGACTGGTGAGTGTGACTGGGTCACGGAGGTGTGAGGGGGGCTGATGGCCTCACGCGGCGGGGCCACGGCGGTAGTGATTGGCACAAGAAAAACCTTCGAGCTGTGAGAATAGACACACGCACAGAAAGAGACGAGGGGTCAAAGGGCAATGGCTGGACAAAAGCAGCTCCCCCCAGCTAACGTGTTGGATATTGTTCTGCTGATCTTTTTCTCTGTGAGCTGCTTTCATTGTTTTAACTGGTGTTTGTGTCCTCTCAGCAGCCTTCTTGTTGATGCATGCTGGTTAGGTTCTCAGACACTCCCTCCTCAGGTCAGCTGCTCTGTTTGTCCTCCTCCTCGCCTGACCAGTTCCCCTAATTTGGTCTCTAGTTGTTGTTTTTTTTTTTTTTTTTGCTTTACTTCATCTCCTCTCCCTTCAGCTATGCGGGAGTAAAGTGCAGCCACTCCCATTGGCTGTGTTTGAACTGGTTGTGCTTGTGTAATGCTCCCGTTTGTAAGTAAATCCCCTAAAATTCCCAAAGTTTTTGACTGAAATCCTGCCTCAAAATGATGATTTAACACATGTGGCCTTTTCAGGATAAGATGTACCGAACATCACCCCAAAGGTACGTCGGGTGTACAAATCACAAATACACAGAGATGTGTAAAGACTTGGTCTCAGTCCCATTTTTTTACACAACCAATGTGCATCAGTCTTAAAATGCCAACCTGTCAGTGTGTGTGTGTGTGTTGGACAGAATGGAGGCCGAGCTTACAGTAAATGGAGACATTTAGGGCAGCAGCGGATTGACGGACGCAAACACACAGATCAAAGAGGTCTGAGCATTACAGTACACCAGGGAACAAAGGAAACAGAAGATGGAGCGAATGGGATGTTAGTGGAGGTGAATAGCAGCTCTGATCAATAGAGCATCCAAGAAGCCAACGAAGGAGAAAGTAGAAGAGAGAAAGTGAATAAGAGGAAAAAAGTGGGTCAAATAATGATGCAAAAGGGCGAGTGTTTGAACGGAGGATGGAGGGAAGAGGAGAAAGATGGATGAAATAATGAGGTCAGCAAAGCGTGGACGAAGGAGTCGTGAGCTCCTGACCTCTGATGACCTCTCAGCCTGAGGACTTGAGGAGCCAGGCCAGGGGAGGGGTGAAGTCTGGTGGTGTGGCGGGTCACCTACTCACCCCCAGGTCAGAACGTAGGGTCTTTTGTCCTTGTGTAAACGTGTCGGAGCCTTGTGGCTTCATACGTTCTGCTGCTCTGGGTTCAGAGCTCAGTTGGAGCTTGTGGCTGAAACTTACATGGCTCCTCCACAGTGGGGGGTTTGGAGAAGGAGGAAGTGACACTGATGTGGAGAAAAAGACCCAAGGAAGGGAGCTGATGTGTCAAAGAGGGTGAGGAGGAAGACCCTTTTGTCCACCCAAGATCAAGCACTCAGCAGCTGTAAACCCAGATGTTTATTCCATCCAAAGATTTATGATCGCTAAGGTCTCAGCTTTGAGAGGCAGGTTCGCATTTTCTCAGGAAATAACTGTTATAATATCATTT
>SSNS01000571.1:201893-288796 GCA_006937985.1 Aphyosemion australe
GATAAAATATTGTTTCGATATAGGATGATTTTATTATTATTATTTTATTTCTGCAACTATGTGTCATTTTGTATTTTTAATAAGACAAATTAAACAGTAACACAACAACAATGATAGATTACAGTAAATAAATCTAAGTGACTGCAGTAAACACCATGAATGAACAAATCTGATTCTAATCCACGTAAGTGTGTCGATGCATGAAGGAGAAATTTACGGATGTAAAAAGTTGGATTAAAAATATCAGAAATGAACTATGTGTGGACTCTGACAGACAAAATCTTCTCATGAGTTTCAGGTTCCCATCGTCCCGCGCTCTGACCTGAACCTCAGCCAGCAGCTCAGCTCTCACTCTCTCTCTCTGCCGTTTCTGACTTTTCCCTTCGTTCACTCGTCAGCCAGACGATCTGGGGCCTAAACCCAACAGGTCCAGGCGGCTGATGCACTGAATTCTGTGTGGCGGAGAAGGATAGCTAAGCTAACTAACCATGGTGAGGTGGCTATGTCTCTGGTAATGAACAATAAAGGCTGGAAGACAAAACCAAAAAGCCAACAGGAAGGTAAGAGCCAGTGAAGGCCCATGTGTGACCCTTAACCCATAAGGACACCTTGTAGAAACTCTAAAAGGATGCTTGTAAAATCCGTTTTCTCCAGAGACACAAAGCTGTGGTGAATTCGTTTAGTCGTAACACAATTGTGCAGATAAAATTACAGCAAAGACAAGGTGAAGCTAACAAAGCCTGCATCCCAGCATTGTCCTCTAATTATGCACGGGAGTGACCAACGCCAACTCGGGTGCCCCCTTCTAATCTAGTCCCTGCTAGGATGAAGCTTTGAGACGTTATGTACGTGCTCTCCCATCATAGAAGAAACACTTGCTGGGATTATTCATGGAAAAGTACAAAATAAAGAAAGGTTCTTTTTTTCATATTGCACTTTATTTAAGTTCCTGTGGGTTACAGAATGAATATTAATCCGTCAAAGGTCAAAATGTAAAATAAGAAAGTGTTTGCCACAGTGCAAAACTCACCACGAATGCCCCCTGAGTAGCAATTACAAAAAAATAAACCTTAAATTATTCAACAGCTCAAAGATATCAAATCAAACAACGAGGAGCTGAAACAGAAAAGCTACAAAGTATCCCACGTTCTTTCATTTACATCTTTATTTTATTTTATTTAGCAATAAAACGCGCGTTTTTCATGAAAATCCCAGGATGTTCTAAAAAACGAGCAACAGAAAAATACACCAAAATGTTGCAGCTTTGGGTTTTTTGATATATTTGGTGAAGTTTTAACAGGATTATGATGTTGTGTCACACAAACATTATAAAACCAGGAAACGCAAATAGACTCATATGTGTTTTAACCCACTTCCATGTTTTCCTGCTTATTATTCCTTAGGGACTAAATAATAAGAAGCATTTAAGTCCACGTTCTTGTGCTTCTGAGACACGACGACTAAAACATAAACATCTAAATTTATCACAACTAGGTGTTTTTTTACTCAAATTAAACAGATCTACACTTCTTTGGTTTGCAAGTCACAAAAAAACAGTTTTTGAGTAAAACAAAAGATATTTTAAGCAATTTTTAGAACTAAATCAATCATTTTAGGAGTAAACAGTGAACATTTAATGAGTTGAACTTTATCAGACAAGTTAATTTCAGCTGCAGCAACGTCTGCTTTCTGCTTAATGTGCACGTTGCTCCCTCTTCTGGTTAACACACACACACAGGCTTTAACGGAGGAAACCTGTCAGTGAAGAGGAAGTGGACTAATATTTAAAATATCTTTGTCGCTGATGTATTACTCTCACCTATCATAGGTGAAAATTTTATATAACTAAAAAAAATAGAAAATTTGATTATTGAAACAAAAATGTTCATCAGTAAACATTTTCTTATTCCAAATTTTGCTGAATTCTGACTTTCAGGCCATAGGTTTGACCTTTTCCTTGTTTTATTTGGTGTTCTGTGTCCTCAACGTGCTCTGCTGAAGTGAGTTGGCGTTTCATGGGCTGACGAACCTGAGATTGAGCCTTAAATCACCATTCTCAGGTTGGACAGTCCTAGAAAGAACCACTCAGGTGTTACTGAGTGATCGGGTGTCTCATACCGGGCCGCTCCGTCAGACTCCGCTGTGAGGGCAAACGTCCTGATAAAAACAAAATCGTCTGATGAATAGAAGGAAAAGTAAATATGCACCTCTTTAAATGTGGACACATTTCTGCAACATGTGAGCGATGTTAACGAGGTCGTTAGAATAAAACTCATGGTCACTTTTTGTTGATCATCTTCGCTAAAATTCTTTTTGTCGCTATTTTTTAAAGATTTCTGCTCATTTAAGCGTTGAAATCCTGCAGAAAACAATATTTGATGTTTTACCTGCAATTTGAGCAAGTCTGGATTTTGGCGCCAAGAGTTATCCTGCTTTAGAAATCCTCAAAATGACACTAATTTTCACAAGTTTTAGTTTTGTCACCAGTAGAGAATATTTTTGTGTTTTTAGGTGAACATTGCATCAGTCTAGTGGTTGCTTTACGGTAAAGGGTTGCTCCAGCTACTGCCTTTTAGCAGCATAACAAAGTCTTTGTGCAAAATGCATTTTTCAGACAACATCATGTGCAGGAATCTAGAGGATTAGAGAATGATACCATGTTTATCTATCAGTGATAGCTAAAGTAAAGTGAAACCACTCAGAGAGCAATTAAACACTCAACCAGCTGAGCATAATGCACAAACTGCATCTCTTACATGAAATATCTAAATCACCCTGGCTTGACTTTATGAGGACTGACCAGAAACCGTGGATGGAGACACTCACACAGACGCATGCAGCAGAGAGAGTGAAAGCAGAAGGAAGAGAAGAGAAAGACAGAGCTTTGCCCTCTTCAACGGGCTAATCTAAGCCCTCTCCACTTGATTCAGAAATACTTCATTGTCTGAATAATTCATTCTAAACTATCAGCACTGAGCTGCTGCTCTCTGTTGGCCTGCATCTCCTCACATCTACCACCCTGACACACTCTCTGCTCTCAGATAGCACATTAACCAGACAAATAACAGCCATAAAAACACTAATCCTATCCATGTTTCTGCAAAAGCCATTACAATAATAAAGTAATGCAGTAGGTTTGTGCAGCTCGAGTCTAGAAGTCATCTCTGAGGGCTCCTTACCCACATGGCAGACTCTGCGCCTCCTCGCACGCCCAGATCGAGCCAGGCAGGTAGAAGATCTTCCATCTTCACCAAGAAGAAACAGGAGAAGAACAATAGAGGAGCAGAGCAAGCTGGTGAAAGAGTGTGAGGTGAGATGATAAAAAAGAAACAGGTTATAAGGGCCACTCCTGCTGCCTTCACTATCTGTGACCTCATCGTGCTCTGTGCTACCAATGGGGATGCAACAAACACACAGTGACACACACACACCACCTTCCTGTTTGTCAGCGCTGCAGCTCAACTTTCCACTGACATCTCCATTCATACAAAGTCTTTATGCATCTATTGAGAATAATTTGTTTTTTTAAACTTACGTTTAGTTTGCATGATCGGTTTCAGCAAATTGGAATTTTAATTTATTTGAAGATTGCTTAAATTTAACTTTCAATTAAAAACATTTTTTACACATGCAGGAAATCAAAACTCTTATTCTGCTTTATTTTGTGTAGAATAGGAATAAAAAGAAATGCTCCTGCTGAGCTTCTTGATATTTTTAGCTCTTGCATGTCTTTTTGCTGTCCCTCTCACACCTCCTCAAAAAAAAAAAAAAAAAAAAGCTTCTCGTGCGTCAATATCTGCCCAACTAGAACGTAATCGTCCATCAGCCTCATGAGATGTGTGTCAATCATGCTCCTCTTCTTGACAGCTGTCAGGGTGATAATTATGGAAGGTAATGGAAGACACCGAGGTTACTTTCCATGAGAAGAGGACAACCACAATATCCTTCCTGTTCATTCACACAGCACAGGTCGTGCTCATGCGTGGAAACGTTTGATAAATCAGAAACACGACAGAGAAAGGTGCTTTTTATTCTTAAAGGTACAAATCTGATGATCTGAATGAATGTAAAATTTAATATGAGCCAATAAATCAACTGTACTGCATTTTAGTTAAATATATTTTAATTGTTAAAAAGTGCAAAAAAAATTCAAGCAAAACATTAAACAGTCCAACAATCAGCTGATTATAGCCCAGAAACCATCTGTACTGTAGTTAGTGTCAGGGTAGAACGGATTTGGACACTTTATGACGTTTATTTCATAAATGATTAGTTTACACTTCTCTGAAATTTAAACACGGAAATTCCAAGAAATGCAAATCATAAAAAACAAAAAATTAACAATATTTTCCTTTGAGAACTTTTCTATTATTCTCACTAAAATAGCACTGTTCAAAATACTTTTTATAGAAAATAAAACGGCAGCATTAACCCGACACACGGCAAACAAAGATCAGGCATCAGGACACTTTTTGATCTGTAGACAGTTCAGGTTCTTAAACCGAGCTGCAGCATGAAAGGCCGACTTAATTCAGAGCGTGTGAAGCTGATATGAACACTTAATCTGTTTGCTATATGCAGATGACCCATTTGATAGCAACAAGAAAAGAAAAGCAGCATAACCAGCCCCTCCGACTGGTCGGATTCATCCATAATGAAAACATGTAAATGAAGAACATTCAGCATAAATATTCACAAGTGCACACTTAAAGCTGTATAATGAAAAACGGTTTTCAGCATCGCTTCTTTTTTTTTCAACTGGTGGAGGTCAGCATCCACAGAGAAGGGAAAGGGTGAACGAGCTAAAAAAAAAAACCACCCACACGTTTTCCGATTGAATGGTCCTTCAGAAAGCGCTCATGGCGATGGAAGTAGAGTAAAGATGAGTTCATGTTCCGATTTTACTTTTCTGAAAGTTGCGAGGAAGGAGGCACACGTAAAAAAAACTAGTGCAGAGCTTGACTTTTCACATTCAGTTGTCATCCACAGTACATAACTTCAGGCTAGATAAATATTCTAAACCATTTAGCTCATTTCCTAAGAGATTGTCACAATTTAGGCGTAAAATTAAATATTTTTCCTCTGCAGGATACTTTACAAATAAAAAAGCTTTCAGGCGTTATAATTTATTTATTTAACTTATGTTTTTCAGGAGGATGAACGGCCTGAGATGTGACATCTCGATTTCGAGCAGGTCCTCCTACCATACGACAAATAAATAAGATGGCAGTCATTACACCATCATAAACTAAAATAACAAAAAACAAAACAACAAAACTAAACAAAACAAAAAGAAACAAAAACAAAACAAAACAAAAACCCCAAAACAAACAAAACCAACAAAAAAACAAAAACAACTAAACAAAACAAAAAACAAAACAAAAACAAAAAAAACAAAAACAAAAAAAACAAAAACAAAAAAAACCTTATATAAAATGTATATGGATGTAATTGTATCAACATATACAAATATAAAATAAAAATACAAATCCATATGCAAATATGAGTCGGGCAACGGAAAACAACATTGCAGCTAAATTAGGAACGGACACGATTTTAAGCAGTAGAGGCAAAACAATTATAAGTCGTTCTACAGCCTAAACGTTACAATAAGAACATCCTGTTTTTAGTTTAGTTCTCATGTCAGTTTGGGCTGATCCTTCAAAAATCCGTGACGTTTTCAAACAAAGAAAACATATTTCCTCTTGTTTTCCTCAGAACGGTGAAGTCCTAAACAATTTAGTAACTGGGTTCATCCAACTCCTCGTCACTCCAGTCCGGAGGCGCGTCCGTCCCAAAGTAGCGATCCCCGAAGTTTCCTACAGCGACAAATCAGACGTTCCGTCAAAAATAACATCATGAGAATAAATGAAGCAACATTTCATAACTCCTCAGTCCCTCAGACCCACCGATTCCAGGTATGATGTGAAAGACGTCGTTGACCTTCTTGTCCACAGCTGTGGTGATGATCTTGACCTGAGGGAACGCGTAGGCCACCGAGTGGATGCCCATCTCCGCCATCAGCAGAGAAACCAGCAGGATCTTGTCCTCTTGCACATCGTGATCCTGAAATGAGAGTCTCAGTGAGAACAGGCTGAAAGCAGCAGGAAAAGCAGGAATACTCAAGACGTCGCACCAACAGGACTCGAATGGCCATCATGGCTGCAGCTCCAGTGGACACGGTGCAGTCCATCAGTATGACGTGATCTTCACTGATGTCTTTGGGGAGACGGAGGTAGTGAAGCTGAAATGTTCCCACAGTTAATACGGTTAATATTACTAATATATGATCATAATGTGAGAACATCCTGCAACAGAAACACTCCTAAAAATAACATTTAAGGTAAAAACTACAAATATGAGTGTCAGATAATCAAGAACTTCCTGTGGAGTAGTTTTCTAACATTTATCAGACTAATTCAGTCAGTAACACCAGACGTATGCGTCAGGAGGTTCTATAGAGATCACTGATTTTGTTTTAGCATCAGTTCAGCGACGTTTGAACATTTAGATAACTGTGTCCCAGATTACATCCTCGTGTGTGTGTGTGTGTGTGTGTGTGTGTGTGTCTGATGGTACCTCGGGTTCTCCCGTGTCCTGGTTGGTCTGGATCAGGATCTTGCCGATGCGGACATCTTTACATACCGCCCTGAGGGCTGGCTCCATGGTCTCCCCGGCGCGCAGGATAGACACGCCTGTGATCTGAAACAGCAAATAAAAAAATTATTAAATAATTTAATTAGCTGGAAAAGAAATATATTTTTTAAATGGTTCTTAAAAGGAAAAGGTTCCCTTACCCTCTTCCCGTGGAACGTCCTGCCTTCATAGTCCTCCCCCTGAGGAGTCTGGACGATGTGGATCTGAGATCACAAGAGTGTGAGCTGCTTCAGAACATTATAACCTGGTGTGTGTGTGTGTGTGTGTGGCCAAGGCTGCAGGATTCAAGTATAAAACTTTCCACTGTGGTGAGAAGTTTCCACGCTGATGTCTCCAAACTCAACCAATCAGTCTCTGTCACACTCCAGCCAAATTCCATGGCTGTCATCTTTTCTTGTTGTGTTCTGATGTTTTACACACACACACACACACACACACACACACACACACACACACACACACACACACACACACACACCTGTGAGGGGAGGAAGGAGAGTGCTCGCTCAATCAGCAGGCGCATCAGCCTCTTGGAATAGAAGATGAACTCATCTCTGCTGGTTTCCTTGTTTCTAGACGAGATGATCAGTAAAAAAACAAGCAGACGGCTTTTATTCAGAAGCATGTGGAGTTGTTAAAAACACACTAATGAGCTTCTTGGCTATTACCTGATGATGGTGTGCATGCCCCTGACCTGGGGGGTGCTCTCTAGAATGCTGAGGGTCTGGGGGAGGGGTTGGGCCTGGTGTGCAGAAGCCAGGGCTGCCCTGTAACCACGGCAACAAAATAGTAATGCGGGGGCGGCAACGGGTGAGAGCAGCGAAAAGAAAGAAAGATGGACAGAGACTTGAATGAATATGAGTGCAATTAACGCTTGTGCAGACAGTGTGCAGGATCACACAGGAGCGTGCACACACACACACACACACACACACACGCTTGCTTTTTCACATTCAGAGACAAAGAGGAACGCAGACAAAAACACACATGCAAATAGAAGTAGTCGGTTTTTTTGTTGTAGTTGAAGCAAAGTTGATAAAAATAGTGTAGCCACTCTAACCGGGACAAACGACAGAACTGCACAGCACACCGGGTCAGTGGAAGACCCACAGAGACCTCAACTTTACATAAAAGCAAATAAAGTCATAGTGATTGTTTTCCATGACAGGTCTCCACACACACACACACACACACACACACATTAACTCTGTGGATCTACGTTTGTCTCACAGGGATGGACACTTTGTTATAAATACTCAGTGATGCAAACATGTTGACGCCACAGCATCTGCAGGGTTAGCGGCAAACAGAAACCGTAGCAAAAACTGCTCACATATCCCAGCGAAGTTTCCTCTAAGGAGAGAATGTTTTTGACGAAACACAACAGTCACACGGGAGGGGACGCAGAAAGGACAACAGATAAGAGAAAGACAAAAAAATGAGAGGAGACAACATCAGGTGGATGAAGGGATGAAGGTTCATCAGGCATGGTGTAAAGGGAGACAGCTGAGGCGCAATCATATAGATGTGTAGGTGTTTAATTTTCATCTGTGCATGTGTGTGTGTGTGTGTGTGGCACGATTCTGAGAAGACCTCGAGTAACAGGCTGTGCTTTGAAAGATCTTTGCAGATGCAAAAGTCAGAAAAACAACACGAGCTTTGGATCAGATTCTGATATCTACACGCGAGCATCCAGTGTGTGTGCGCGTGGGAGGTGCACAAGCGATTGTGCGGCTGTCACTCTTTCACCATGTAGAACAGTAAAGGTTGGTATTTCAGCTCACAGGCCCCGGCACATCCTGTGTCTAAAGACAGACACCAAGCTCACTTCCTCTCTGTGTCTGTCTCACATACTGTGGCCGACATTCGATGGAAAAACTCAGAGCTTTGTAGTAGGTATTGGAAACTTTCTCTGTGGCTGAGGTATGTGATAATCAACAATAGCGGCAGAAGAGCTTCCTCTCTCGCTCGTTCTGCTAGAGTCTCTCTCTCTTTCTCTCGCTGCCACTGAAAGGAGGGGTCAGTGGCTCGAGTCGTGGGTGTATTTTTAGACACAGGAGGCAGGAAGAGTGTGAGATGTCATTTCAATAAAACACAAAGAGAGGGAAAACCAACACCTTGCAATGAATGCTGGCTGCACCACGTTGAAACGTTTCCCACAAACTAGATTTTAAACTTGCATTGAGTCCACGCCGGTGTGGATCCAGGTTTACCGGAGCTGAGGGGCATTCCTGCACTCTCACAGCTGAAAACCAATCAGTTTAAAGATGCAACAGCGCCGCCTGGTGACGCGGCACGGCAGCCAGCAGAGTGAAGGTGGGTTCAGCTCAGCTTTTCCTCTGAAGCAGGAGGAACAGGGGAGAAGTAAAGGAGAGGGTGATAGTCGGAATAAAGGCCACTCTACCTGACGCTGAGCTCGCGCTGTGAGGCACAGAGGGTGAGGGAGAGTGGGGAGGAGGGGTGAGAGAACAATCCATCAGCAGCATGTGTGATACTGTGTGTGTGTGTGTGTGTGTGTGTGTGTTACAGATACATCAATACACACTCACCACAGCCAATATGTGCCTCTGGTGGCTGCTGATTAGTGGAGGTTGTACGACAAAACCAAAAGTCAGTTTGATGTGTTGTTTTCGCATTAATTAACGCTCGATGGGTAACGGAGCCTTATGGTCAGAAACTGGATGTTTATTATAGAGGGAGCAGAGCAGACATGAAGCTAACTAGTGTGTGGTTGTCCCTTTATACAGGTACCCAACAAGTCCCGCCCTCTCCATGTGAACAAATGGAACTTTTCTGACTAAACGGTTTAAAAACACCTCAGATACGCTGATTTCTGTTGAATCAGGTAGGTCTCATCTTTTATCTTTAAACATTTCTTGTTTAATATGTTTATGATTGTGTGAGGGCATTCTGTGTGGCAGCACCTGTGGCCGGTACCCATCCTCCATCTTTATGCTGATAACCAGAGCTAGCACAAAGCAAAAAACTGTCTGTGTGTCCTTCTTTTGTCGAAATATGGTCACTTGTAGCTTAAAAAGCAATACACTAATGCCAAAGTTCAAAACTGATCCCTAATCAGCTGGTGGAATCTCAGCGTTTACATATCCGGTCTATGAAGTGTGTGAGTGAACCGTCTGGAGGCGGGTGAATGCAGAAACACAGCAAACGTGCTTTTCTTTTAAAATAGCTAATTCAATTTGAGAAATGATCATTTTCTCATGTGATGACAGATTTCCTCATCACTCTGTCCTAAAGGCAGGAGTAGTTTCCACTGGCTTGGTGGATATAAGACTCAAATCATGACTGGTAACTATGACAACTTTTTTAATGACGTACCCAAACAAAGCCAGAGCAAGCACTACAACCTGTGCAGTATCATATCTGTCCACTAGAGGGAGCTGTGCACAAATATGGGAGGTAAACTAATCAGTAGAGAGCCATAAAACCCAAACACAAACAACAGTAAGGAACAAAAAGCAGTGAGTGTGTATTTTCTATGCTGTGACCTTTCCTACCTCCTCCAGCTGGCTGTGAACGTGCTGCACGATGAGATCAATGGCTACCATGTTGCCACCACCTGACAGGACGACAGATGGAAGAACAGAAGTGTCATTTACTATTAACGGAGTTTAAAACCTGACATAAACACAAACAGATTCACGAGTGAAAGAACAACAGCAGAGAGGGCTTGCAGCTGTGATGTCATCATGACTCACCGCGTGGGATCACCAGATCAGCCAGGCGCATGGTTGGTTCGATGTACTGCTCGAACGCTGGCTTCACAAACTTGTTGTACTGTTTGATGACGCCCTCGATTTCTCGGCCTCTTTCTGTGATGTCCCTCCTCAGTCGGCGCACCAGACGGATGTCAGAGTCCGTCTCCACAAAGATCTTCATGTCCAACAACTGAGGACCAACAGGAAAGACAAAAGATTAAAGATAAAGATTCAGATTTGAACTTTTCCCTAAACTTTTATCAGAATCAGGAAGTATTCAACTAGTTTTATTCTGAAAAAAAAACCAGATTAGTGTGTTTTCTTTGACTCAATCCTCCCCTTAACCATCTGGCTCCAACTAACCCTGTCCTCTCCATCAGTGATCGCCAACCAGCGGCCTGCATCAGTTCAGCCTGCTGGAGTCCGCCTATGACCCCCTCATCACCCCCCCACCGTGGGTCAGCAGTCGTTATTAACCTGGACCTCCGCCGGTCCATCGTGGTATTCTCAGATGTGATTTACACGTTTTATAAGCCAATGTTTTACGCCGGATGCTTTTCCTGCTACAAACATCTGCACCTATCCGTCTGACACCGGCTTGGGCATCATTGAAGCTGCATTCAGTTAAAAAACTTCAATACTGGCAGTAAAAATAAAAACAATCATTAAAAATGATAAAAACAACTTTACCTTGAGGAGCTCCTTATCTGCAAAGGCCATGATTCCTTCAAAGATGATGACACTCGCTCCATAAAGGGTTTTCTGAAGTGAAGAAACTTAGAATTAAAATCTTCATGAACAACAGGAGAGATGAGCGGGACTAAAACACTGAGATTAAGCTGGATTAATGAACTTCTATCCAGCCATTGATTGTTCATCCTTACCCACTCCTTCTGCCTCCCGTGAGTGGTGAAGTCGTACACGGGGATTTTCACACTTTTGCCCTGTTTGAGTTTCCGTAGGATGTGTGTGAGCAGATCAAAGTCAAAGGCATCAGGGTGGTCGAAGTTGTAGTCGTTACCGGCTGCCAGGACCTGCTCCTCTGGAGACAGGACCTGAGGAACGACAGCCAGATCACTTCTAAACTGCCTGATTTGATCTGGAATCAGCACAAATACTTTACATATAAAAATAAATCAATCAGCCTTCTGTAAATGCACTGAAATGCAACAAACATGTCCCTTAGAGACATAACACACACGGGCTTGAGTGAAAACACAGAACAGAGTTTGAGAGCAGTTCAGGTTAGGGAACCTAAAATTAGGAGGACATCAAGTGTCTCTGTGACGTGTGTGTGTGTGTGTGTGTGTGTGTGTGTGTGTGTGTGTGTGTGTGTGTGTGTGTGTGTGTGTGGCCCCCGGGTGAAACCCAGACCTGCAGGAACAGCAACACCTCCGTTATGAGTGAGCTGATTACATATTTGGTGATTATGATGAACTAGCTGGTGAGCTACACTGGAAACGGAGACAAACTAGAGAAGTGAACACATTTCCAGTAACAAGGTGAGTAAACACTGAGCAGCAGTGGTCAACCTCTCTTGTTCTGCAGGGCATGACCCCTCCACCCCCCCACCTGTCAGAGTTTGACAGCATTACACAACCTGAGGGGGTGAGAGAGACGTCTCCCCGTCTGCTCGCTCTTTACTCGTCCTGTCTTCCCTCTACCCTCTTTCCTTTATCCTCCCGTCCTGCATTCAAATAGTTTCCTATTTATGCTCCAGCTCTCTTTCTTCTCCTCAAGGCTAGTTAGGGGGGGGGGATGTGCAGCCACAGACACAAAAAAAATCATCTGAAGTTGTGATTTTAGTCTTTTGAATGAGAGTAAAACATCCAAATACAACATTTACACACACACACGCATTCACGCAAACACACCTTGTAAAAAGAATCCATGGAGAGTAAAACAACCCACGGAACATCTAAGGCTTCGATGATTTTTCTGGCTACGGTTGTTTTTCCTGAAGCGCTGCCGCCACACAGACCTGAGAGAGAACAAAACTCATAATGAGATCAGAAATAAAACTCATCTGGGACGTTTCACCGCCTGCTGCTGGTAGTCTAGCAGCAGCTCTACAGGACAATCTGTTACTGTAGATCCATGAAAAACCTTCATGTCTGCTTCACGCTTTTGTTTTCACAAATTCCTCCTTTGATCATTTAGAAGATCTTAATCCTGTAGCTTTAGAAATTACAGCTCAGCAAAAACAAACAAGTAAAATAATAAAAAAAACAGGGAAGAGCCACACTTCACTACAGTCTGATCATGTCTGACAGAGCAGTTTCCAATGTGTGTGTGTGTGTCACACTTCCAGCTTCTGACCTGACACACACTAATTGTTTTACTTCTGAAGGATCTCTGCCTTATCTTTTTTTTTTTTTAGAAATTCAACATGTGTGTAGCTTTTTTAGATGTTAGAACTGGTTTGTATATTAAAACCTCCTGATGCTGAGTCACCATTATGTTTTTTCTCACTGATGATGGGACTGAAATCAGCTTTTCTGTTTTTAGGACTTAATCTAAGGTGTTTTTCTGAATCTAAAGCGTCTAAAAGGTGAACCGCCTCGTAATAAAACTACTAAATTATAGACGAGCATTAAGAAACTTCTCACCGATGACGAAGGCTTCTTTGGACTGTGTTCCGTGTTCGTTGTACCACGGCGGCCGGCCCGCCGTGTAGATGGTTCGTTTGGAGGTTCGCAGCAGAGGAGGCTCAGACTTACACTGGCTGGTGGTTCGTTTCCTGGGAGCAATGCCCATGCCGACAGGGGGAAGGAGTCGGTCCAGCGCTCCATCCCCACCTCCGCTTTGGACACACAAAGAAAATCACATCACTGTTTGGAAAAGAAAACTCTCTGATTGGTGGGTTTTGTCACATTCTAATAAGTACTGCATCTTGCCTTGTTGCAGTTCAATCTATATAAAACGAGTTTATGTGAAAAAAGTAAAACAACAACAAACACCTTTGCTCCTCTACCTTTATCTATGGGCGTTCCACAAGGGTCGATATAGGGCCCAACCTTATTCAAAATCTACATTAATAATATTATTCATGCTGTTGACAGTTCTCATATACATTTATATGAAAAAGGTTTATGTGAAAAAAGTTAAAACAACAAACACCTTTGCTCCTCTACCTCTATCTATGGGTGTTCCTCAAGGGTCGATACTGGGCCCAACCTTATTCAAAATCTACATTAACATTATTCATGTTACTGACAGTTCTCATATGCATTTATATGAAAAAGGTTTATGTGAAAAAAGTAAAACAACAAAAACCTTTGCTCCTCTACCTCTATCTATGGGCGTTCCACAAGGGTCAATACTGGGCCCAACCTTATTCAAAATCTACATTAATAACATTATTCATGCTGTTGACAGTTCTCATATACATTTATTTGAAAAAAGTTAATGTGAAAAATGTAAAACAACAACAAACACCTTATTTATTTCATCCTGTTTCAGCATTTGGAACCTTTTCAGGCATCAAACAAAAATAATTAAGGTTGGCAAACTCAGGAGCAAAAGAAAACAAGACTGTCGGGTTAATATTTAGTCTTTCACATCTTCAGCAGGTGAACTTTGTCCATTCTTGTAGAAAAACACTGCTGCAGATAACAAAAGGACGTAGAGTACATACCATGGTGATTTAAAGTTACATTTGTGGAACAGATCTTTATTTTTATGGCACAAAAGCATCAAGTACATAAAAACTAAGACTATAAAAGTAGCTTCTGTTTATGGTAAAAAATTAAACATTCAGAGTGTGACTTTTTATCCTGATCTGATTAGAGGGAGATGATTCGATCACTAATCAAACTGTCCAATCAGAGAGCAGGATCTGTCCAAGTCAGTCTTCCCTTTCAGAGTAGAAAGAAACAAAACCATCTATTGATCATCTTCGGTACGTTCATTCTGTGTATGTTTTCTTTAATCCTTTTAACTTTTCGTTCTTTTTAAAACACAGATAGGAGATATTTTTTACCTTTTTATGCTGATGTTTCAACCATCACTGTGGCCTTCTTCTAAGCTAGGCTGCTAAAAGCAGCCGTCACTTCCGCTTCCGTTTAGGAGGGCAGTATTACATTCATGGACATGAGGATCAGCAAAAAACAAGATGGAACGCTTAAAATAAATACATACAGAAAACCAACACACACAGATCAATATTTACTATGGACATCAGAACATCCCACTATACACAAAATGTCAGTGATAAGAACACTATACAATAGAGTGAAAATTATAACAGAAAAACAAGACTGTAGTCAAGAAAACGGACACATACACAACGCATTAAGAACCTGTGGATATCCGGCATGGGCGATTAAAAACCCAGAAAAACAGGAACCAAAGCCAGTAATAACCCTCCCATACATCAAAGGAACGACAGAAAAAATAGTAGCAACAATAACAAGATAAACACACCAATCAAACCATACACAACAGTTAGAAAAAAACTGGTACACCCCAAAGATAAGATTCCAACAGGAAAAAAATGCGGAGTCATTTACGAAATCCCTTGCAAATTATGCAATAAAACATATATAGGAGAAACAGGACGCCAACTTGACACACGAACAGCAGAACACAAAAAAGAATGCGAAAAAGAGACTGGCAGAATACACACAAGAGCAGTAAGACAGGAAGCAGAGAGCACAATGAAGAAATCAGCAGTCACAGACCATTGTACCAGAGAGAACCACATCATGGATTGGGACAGCACAAGGATTATCAACACAGAACAACAAAAATACAAAAGATGGATAAAGGAGGCTATTGAAATAAGGAGACGTGGACATGGGACTATGAACAGGGACGACGGGGTGTACACGTTGGACCACGCATGGGACTGCATCATCGAGGAGGAAAGCGCGGGCAGCAGGGGGCGATATCGTCGTCCCCTGCTGCCCGCACATAAACGGAAGCGGAAGTGAAGCTGCTTTTAGCAGCTTAGCTCAGAAGAAGGCCACAGTGATGGTCGAAACGTCAGCATAAAAAGGTAAAAAAGATCTCCTATCTGTGTTTTAAAAAGAATGAACAGTTAAAACCATCTATTGATTTTTATCCATCTCTCTGAAAGTGGCTGAAGTTCACTCCCCTCCAGAGTCAGATTTACCATCAGTAAGTAGAAAAAAATAAACAAATGACACATTCAAATGAGCACGAGGCTCTTAGAGAAACACAAATGCTGCGTTTGTTTGCATAAACGACTCCAGCTGAACAACGCAGTCAGACACGACTTTAGCAAGGCAGCAAACCTGATTACAACAAGCATCCTGGTGCAAGCGTCATGTGACCCAAAACGCTGCATCTGTGGAAAAGTTTCATTCCAACAGAGAAAAAACAGTTGCTTCATCTAAAATGTCAAACTGCAACAGAGGAGGGATGCACTTGGTTACTCACCCAACAACAGACTCACCAGGGTTTAGTTAACACAAATTAAGTTTTTAACCTCGTTTTAAATAAATAAATCAGATGCTTCATTTTAATATGACACAAAACATCCTGAACCCAGAAACACTCACTGTGTTATCCGAGACATCCACACGTCAGCTAGAGAGGACTGTAAAACACCCGAGGACATAACTACAGAACAAACTCAGCCTGCTGTGTCCACACGTGGATTATTTACCTCCTCAAGTGGGACGCTCGGGTCAAAGGTCAAGCAGACAAGAAAAAGCAAAGATTTATCTTATCGCTGCAGGATCACCTGGGCTGGTACGGAGCCAGGGAGTGGACTGAAACCACACACACACACACACACACACACACACACACACACACACACACACACACACACACACACACACACCTACTGGGTTATCAGTTAAAACCAAACCAGGCTGCTGTGGTGACTGTGCTGAATCATGCCTAAACTCAGAATTTACGGCTCATGGACAACAAACAAAATCCAAACTGTACTTCTGAGAGTAGAGGTCAGAGTTCAGATGAAGTGCACGAGAATAAACAAATAAAACACGGCACATCCGTTTGATCAGGAACATCGATATGGTTACTCACAGACGTACGTTTATAATAAAATACAACATGACAGTGAACGTTAGAGAGCTAGAAATGAGTTATAATTACAGAGAAAAATCAACACTTACCTGCCATCAGCTCTTAAAGTCCAGCAGCCAGATATTCTAGCTCCTGAGTACGCTGGCAGAGAGTTCATAACTGGAGGAAATACTTCAGACTCCAGTTGTGTTTAATTCCACACCACTGCCAACAGGTACGCCGAATACTTCATACACCAAAGAACAATCAGACATTTAACAAGCCCGCCCTCTGTTGCAAAACATCCAGAGAGATACAGAGGCTTTCAAGTGTTGAGTGCTATTGACTTGTGTGGGAAACAAAACTCAAAGCATGTGTTTAGGTTTCAGATTCTTGTGAAACGAATGCAGCAGCTTTTCCCTCTTCTTTTCCTGCTCCTCCCCTCGGATGTCCAGCCAACAAACCTGAGAGGATCACCTATCCTCCAGATTCTGTTCATTAGCATGTATTAATAGAGCCAAGCCGCCCCACAACTGGCACACACAGGCTGTTGCTGGAGGAAAACTGGGAGCAGGAAGGAGTGACCGGGATCCCAGGAAAAACAAACTTGGGGGAAAAAAACATAAAAATTGAAAAGAGCAGGAGAAAACGGACAAACAGCTATGATTCTTCTCTGATGTTGACTGGAGACATGAAGGAAACGCCTCAGGCTGCATTGGTGGGGAGGTGACAGGAGGGAGAGAGCGAGAGAGGAGGGGGGAGACAAGAGAGAAAGACAGGGAGGACGTGATGTGCTTGTACCCTGCAGAGACTCTCCATGTCTCTGCCTTCCACCAAGTCTGGAGATGTCAGCACCACACACACACACACACACACACTGACGATGAGGAGATAAACAGCGTGATGCAACCAGACACTACTGCCCGATCAGCTGAAAATCTGCAGCCCTGAGCAGCAGGAGTACACACAACCACACCCCGACTCTCCTCCTGGGCCACGACCGGCGTCAACGAGAAAAACAAATCCTAATCCTCCTAAAATCACAGAAGTCCGATTGAAATTCCCAATCTGTGCAGCCCACAGGTTAAAGACATTATATAATTTGCACCAAATATTTTCCAGGATCTCTAATTTCTGCCCGACAAGAGCGTATGTTTGTTTCCTGTTTGTTGAAACCCCAGAGGGAAAGAAACAGGGGGATTGTTTGGTTTTGGGACTGCTGCAGCTTTATCGTGCCGTCACAAGACAGCTGCAGCCCAAGGAAGCCACGCTGAAACAAGAAGCCTGAGCTGGTACGCCAAACATTCAGCCACCTCTCTATGACTACAGACACAGAAGCAAGGCTCATTAAAACCTACACATCATGGAAGGTTTGATATGACTCACATAAACTTTGATAAGTTTGGAATTCAGTGGTTGCTCTTCAGAAATATTATAATTATGCAGATTTTCAACATGACTCCTGTTGGGAAAACACTCCACACGCTCATCACCAAGCTAATAACAGTGCACATTTTTAAACTTTTTGCTAATGAAAGTGCTGTTTCTCCAAATAAATAAATTAATTGGTGATCTGGACAAAAATGATGGGTGTCTGCAAAAGCAATCATTTAAAATGAGACAGAAATGTGACTGTAGAACAGAGTAAGAGCAGTTTTCTGGAATTTTCTTGCAGGTCTTCGTGCCTCTTATAAAGATGCATGAGGCTATTTTCATCAGTTCTTGTGAGCAGAGAATTCCCATGTAAAATACCCAAGTGAGTTTGTGTTTATTGTTATTGTGACTTCAGAGAACATCAGTGAGAGAAGGCTGGTGCAGCAGCGCCCTCTGGTGGTCTCATCTGGTACTAGCTTTCAGGCGGATGTGCTTTTTATACGCGCATTTGACACGTGTTATAAAACAAACAATGATACTTTTAGTCACCTCACCTGAGTTAAGTTTTATGTAGCCTACTCCCTGACCCACTATATAAGGTAACACCATCATTATGGTAATCCACTGATGTTGTGGTGCTTTCAGGAAACGCACGAAGGCATTTTCTCCGAGCAGAAGGCAGTTTTTACCGCGACTATCCATGTGTCTCTGGCTGCATCAGTCATATCTAACAGTAAAAGGGCAGATCACTGATTCATGTTATGTCTCAGTTCTGTTAGCAGCTCGACCTCCTAGAGCAGGGTCAGGTTTTAAAGGGTGAGCTGGTAATAAACTAATAATAATGTTGAGGTCATTATCTGCTATTATTACGTCACGTAAGTAGAATGTCTTCTTTAATATACGTCATGAGTGTTCGCGACTCCGTAAATAAAGATGCGTATAGCCACCAGTAGAAAAAAAACTACAAAAACACTCAACAAAAACGAAGACAGTTTCAAATCTTATCAAACACGTTTCCCTGAATAAACCTCCATGCCCGGACAGGTGGTACCTGTTGGAAACGGAGCAGCTTTTCTCCTCGTTGTCCATCTCAGCAGGTTTTTCCTCCACGCTAGCAGCAGACATTAGCTTCTCTGTTAACGATCAGGTGTTAGTCGGGCCTGCGCTGAGGCATCATGGGAAATGTAGGCGTTTCGTCGTTCACTGCTTTGGATGAAAAACTGCACTGGGCTGCACACATACTCCATGTCCCACAATGCACCTCGCACCCTTACAGTAATAAAGTATGAGTGGTACAGTATTAAAGTCATGCTGGGCCTTTCTCAAATTTGACAAGGAAGATTTGGAGACATTTTTATTTGCATTTTTATTTGTATGTGTATGTGAATCCTGTACCGAGGGAGCTTTCCAAAGACCACTAGGTTTTGCCATTTTGGGTCTAATTAGGATGCAATGCTCCTGTGTGATGATGTGTTGAATAAATTCTATCAGAGAGTGTTCACTAGTTCCTTTACTATTGGTTTATTAGTCTGAAATTGGCAAATAACGTCCTGATTCTGCATGTTTGTTACATATATCTTCTTCAAAAAGTTACATTTTTACTTCTGTCAGTGTGCCCCAGGGCCGCTGTGGCTACAATGTAACTTTACACCATCAGTGTAGTTTCAGGCGCTTTGGAGTCCTTTCAGTCTCAGAACGGCCTTATGCAAGTACAGGTCATCATTTTAACCCAGAAGCTGCATTCATCTTATGTTTTCATTAGTTCTGAGAAAAATCACACAGGTTTAGTCAACAAACTTTTATTAATCAGTTGAGGGATACTAATGCACAGGTAATACAACAAGATCGGGAGAAAAATTGTAACAGTTCAGACACAAAGGAGGCGTTATTTCCTCCAGTGTTAGGTACTATACAGCTTAACTTCAGATATGGAAATCTTTAATACATAATTAGCCTTTTATTTGTTACCTATGTATCAAACGATTATGAGCTGAAATATTATCTCATAAAACTCTCATCACAGAAGCCCCACAACAGAGCCAAACGCCAGTTTCTGCTTTTCAAGTAGGTAGCATATAAAACAAGCCACTGCTGTCCAAATAAAAGGGTAAACTTCAGGAGCTGTAAGGGGATTCCTAAGGATGAACCTCGGTTTCAGAAATAACATTGCTGACAAAGGGAAGACACTCGAGCCTCTTGTTTCCCCAGGTACAAAAGTCACACCACGCACAGTCCAGGTAACTAGAAAGCTCCAACAACACTCCTATTTCAAGCCTATTTTATGTTATAGTAAGTGCACTAATACAGAAACAAACACATACATATGCCTTGTTGCCCCATATTCAATACATAATAATAAAGTACCCTCTGAATGTGTTTGCCATCATGTACTGAAAAAGCTCAAATTATGTGCATCATCAAAATGGATTAAATAACAGTGTGTGCCAACACGTAGGCCTACTGGGTTCTCTGTGGTCTAACCTTTCTGTTTAGATTCATGTAAAAAGCATCTTCAAAGCAAACGAAGGTCAGGGGGAGAAAAAAGCCGTAGAGTTTCGAGGAGACGCGTCAATATCAAAATATTAGCAAGCCAACAAAATCAGCTAAATATGATGTATTGCTGTACTCTAGACATGTCGCAGTCTGCTCACGCTGCAGGGATACATGTGTTTTCCACGTCAGGAAGACAGATAGTAAAGGGCGTGATCAAATATAAAATACTCACTGTCAAAAGCAGTGCTAAACTATCATATTGCAACACCGAAGCTCGTTGGGTAAAACACAGTCAACGCAAAGTCGTTTATGAAACAAGAAACAAGCAGCTGACAAACCGATGCTGTGCCACGGCGTAACACTCAGCGAGAGTGTTACCATGTCTGACATCCAGTCATTACAAAGGTGCTAACTGTTTATTACACACACACACGCACGCACGCGCACACACACAAAGTGTGGACAACTCGTATTGAAAACGTCCACAGACCAGTCCGTGCTCTTTCCTAACTGAACCCTGACAGCAGACAGAGGTCCATTCCTCCATCACCTGAATTAACTCCATTGTCTGATTGGTAATGGAGCAATCCTCACGCTTCACCTTACACTGCAAAAAGTCACAGCGTTGGAATGAAACCATTTAGAATCCCATCTCCCTCGGAGCGGTTCCGTCGACATCAGTGCTTGATTTGGAAACGTTGACATTTTGGTGCAAAAGTGAAACTTGCCAGTAGGAAGGTGGACGGTGACTGGATGGGTGAGCGGACGTGTAGGCGAGTTGTTTCAGGTCATTAAGGTAAAGTGGCAAGTAAAAGCACCCTTATTATCTCACCAAAATATAATCAGATCACCGTTTTATTCAAAACTATCAGATTGCTATCTAGGTAATACGCACAGAATATAAAATAGATTAACAATCTGTCTTTTTTTAAAGCAAGCATGTTATTAATATTATAGGCATAAACTGCACATATAAACCAACTAGTGGAGTTTCATTTGCTGAATTCTTTTCATATAACTGTGGAGTCAAGTATCTACTTTAAACATGTTCAAGTGAAAATATTCTCTCATTTTAAGTAATTCAACTTTTTTTTGTAACAAATCTGAAGCTAATCTAATATAAAGCAAATTTAAGCTTCTTGAATACCAGTTATGGCTTTCCGGGTTAAATTATAATCAAACCGTCGTGTTTACAAAAAGAGTTAACCATGCCTCTTCCTCGAGAGTTTACCGCTCCTGTACCCAACAGCCGCTAGGACAGACTCAATCGTCCTAGAGTGCAAAAAGACAAGAGGGGGTGCAAGAAGGATAAAGGGTTAAAGTGCAAGGCAATAACTTTACGCTTCCAGAAATTATTCATATACATTATATTCTGAGATTGGATTTTTTCCCCCCTGTTCAATAAAATCCTCAACCTTTCTATAAAAAGATAGATTTTTTTCATCCTTTCCTCAGCTTAGATTCAAGGTAAAGCAGTGGCCAAAGTGCCTTTTTTAAAATATTAACATATTATTGGTTTTGTGCTGCAGAGCTGCAACAACCTTCAAACAAAATTTCCTTCTTCTGTTGAAAATTCAGCTTTGCTAGATGTGTTTTAAACTGCTGTTAAAGATCAGTCCACATTAAATACCCTTGTAACCAACATATATTATATATACTACAGTCATGGGAAAAGAATGCCATCCCCCTTTCAAATCTTTAACATATCAGGACTTAATAAACATAATTTGACCTTCAACAGGTTTTTTAAATGATTAGAAGTGAACAAAAACACACAACAGGATCCACCATGTCGTTAAAAACCAAAGCCAAAATAGAAACGTGTGGGAAAAGTCCACCCATGTTGCTTCTATGGATCAGCCAGGTGCTGCTGATTAAACACACTAATGTGTGATTACACCTATAAAAGCAGCTTTACTGGAGCATACAGGTGTGTGTGTTGACGCTACGCCCAACAGTAAGGTCATCAGCAACGGCCATTCACAGCTGCCAATTTCCCCCCAAGGGTCAAAGGTCGAGGCGCTGAGAAATAATCGGTTTGGTTTGAGTTTAATAAACGACACGCTGGAATCTGTTGTGTTTAGATCTGAATCATTTCCAAAGAAGGAAAATAATAAACCTAAAAGAGGGTGGGCCATCTTTTTACCATGATTGTGTCTTTTTATGGCTGATTTCAATCATTACATGAAGCAAATGTAATTTCAGACACATCTGTGGAAGAAAATGTGGATTATGATTAAAAACTGACCAACAATTAGCTTATGTGACATTTGCTTCCAAAAAACGCTGAAGGTAGAAAAAAAAAAGGACAACAAAGAAAAACAAATTTCAAACACCACACTCCAACATTTCCGACCGCTCATGAGCCAAATGGACACGTCCGGCTAAAAAATAATAGATGGCATCATTGCTTTGAGTATATAGATATATAGATATAGATACTGTTTATGTACACGGTACAATATATCTGTGAACAAAAGAGAAAACACTAGCTAATATAAAATGACTTCACCATGCTAAAAAAAATTCCTTTTTTAAATCCTGTCAAACACAACTTTGAATCTCACAGAGAAAACGAGTCTTTCTATCGGGGATACTACCGCTGATCTAGAGTCTGGTTCGATCTCTGAATACTACAGATCCTCCTGCTGCGAGTACAGAACCTGAAACGTGTGTCTATAAAGGGAGACGAGAGTGGAATGGTGAAATAAAACACTACTGTTGTGATTACTGCTTCTACTGGTGCACATATAGACTCTGGGGTATAAAATCAAGATTTTTATATCTTCTTGGTTAATTTTGACTTTCCTCTTAGAGCCAGGCGTCCTCTCTGGCTCCTGGACCAACAAAAGCAGTGCTACTCTGACAAAAAGAATCTCTTGGGTTTGCTTCGTCTGGTGGAGGTGAGGACGGGCGGCGTGTTCTGGACGGAACCTTCACTGTCCGTTGGATCAGGGACGGAGGCGGGGGACTGTGCTGAGCCGGAGGGAGGGGTCGCGGCGGGGGCTGAGTTCTGTGTGGTGGTGAAGGCTTCTGTTTGTGTTTGGAGAGGCTCGTCCACGAGAGGGCGCTCTTTAGGCTTGCGGCCTCTCTTCTTACTGGTGGTGGCACCGTTCCTCACCTCAGCTGTGACCCCATTGTTCTCCAGCACTTTACTCTTGTTACTGGAAACCACCTGACTTGTTGATGCACGAAACCAGTTCTAAAACCAAAACAGAGCTGGAATCAGGACCTGAACAGGCTGCAGGTGCACGCATTCAAGCACATTAATTTCATAATAAATCAATCTAATTATTTTAAAAGTAAACATCATGAGAACTAGAGGATAACAATGTATTAAACTTGAGCTAGAGCTGTAATCAAACCGATTTTGAAGGATAAAAAAAGTTTCTACCAAGATCTCAATAAACTACAATAATGACTTCTTTGCACAAATATGAGTTTTAAAGAAATGATTGACATGATGCAGCAACGTTTGGTTGTTGTCAGAATGCTGGGAAGCTGTTTGTCTGAAAGAGGCTCAGGTAACACCAAAACCTGTTTAAAGGAATAGTTCAGGTCTTTACAGGAGTTTTTTTAAAGGTTATCTATTAGAAAGTTCTTTGAATGACCTCAGTTTAAAGAAACAGAGAGTAATTCTGACCAAATCCAAAGTAGATTTCCCTCCAACTTCAATAACATTAGCGTGGTTCACTCAAAAGCTATTTTATAAACATTTATACTGCTGTTAAATTTGTATTATGGTATTGTTCTCACAGAGACACTGTGGAAGTAGGGATAGACCGATATATCAGATGGCGATATTTAGAATTTTTATACATCAACATCAGCTGACATATATCTTTTGCAGAGCCGATTCAGAGCCAAGCACATCCGCGGATATCCAGACAGGAAGTCTCAGAAATGAGGGGTTTGTTGCTATGATGCTGCTGCTACGTCTAGAGCACTAAAAGGTTTCATTTATAGTTTACATGAAGATGTAGGCGACAGAAAAAACCCACATGGGTCAGTCTCTATGGAAATGCTACAGCTAGCTGCTGTGATCAATATTCCCAGTTCAAAAACCCATAAAACTCAATGTAAATAACTGGGTTCCAGCTGAGAACATTCAGAGAGCGATAACCCTAACCTGTCCACAGAAACACTAAAGAGCGATCCCTTCAAGGCTGTTTGTGAAATTGAACCCACCTGTGAGTGTGTCTTACTTATGTGATACTTAACGCCGCTCTCAGAGCTAAACTCCTTCTGACAGATTAGACAGGTGTACTTTCCCATTTCACCTCCACCCTGCAAAACAAAAGCAAACCAGTACAAAGGTGACGCTCAAGTTCAATTCTGGTTTGTTCTTTGAAGTCCTTCCATTATTCTTTAAGCTTATTTTGGGACTATTGTGCTATTGAGTTTTACAGGTATGATGGCATATAAATAAATCAGACAAAATATAACAAATCTAACAACTTTAGATTTAAAAGCATGTTTAAACTCTGTACATTTGTAACTGAATTATGGCGAGAGAGAGAGAGAGAGAGATTTACCTGGCTGCAGTTGGCGAGGTGGGCTTTTAATCCGGACACACTGGAGTACACAGCTTCACAGTTCTGGGGAAACATCACAAAAACAATCCTGCAGAAACTCTACTATAACTTCTGCTCCATGCAGAGAAAACCCCATGCATATGTATTTTTGCATGAGGTGTTACCCATGATAATGATCTCACTGTGTTTATGCAGCAGATGAAGCCCTTCTCCTTGACTTGGTTCTTCCAGGACTCCAGCAGCTCTGGGCTGAAGTTGGGAAGGCCAGGCCGAGTGTAGTTTAACTGCATACAAAAAGATTTTTGTTTCTGTGTGAATCTGTTTGATATATTACTAATCCACATGACATCACCCTAATAAATGCATATCTGTGAAGACTATTTCTACGTCCCTGTAGCTGAGCCTACTCTGCCCTCACCCTCTTGCTGTCAGGCACCAGGTCGTCCTTGATGCGCCGCTTGGTGCCCCAGTCTTTGGCCAGCTCATCCTCTGCTATCTCCTGCAGGTGGAACACTGCCACCTGAGCTGACTGCCGCCTCACTCTGCCACTGGGGGTCCTTTCAAAGTCCTCCCCCTGGCTCTTTATTTGTGCTGCTTTTTCGTTCTCCGGCTCCCTCTCCCTTTCCTTTCCCAGCTGCTTCTCTTTGGGCTGACTGGATGGCGCTTTCTCCTGCCAGTCCTTCCTCTCGGGGGAGTTTTGCTCCTTCTTCTTGCCTCCTGGCACAGACTCCTCCTGGAAAAGCAGCAAGGGATCTTACTGAGTAGAAAATGAGAGGAAACTTTTGATAAATCATATTTAACGCTACTAAACAGCATCTTTTATGAAAGCTCTGACTAGCTCCTGCTCTGATACTTACCCTCTCCTTGCCGTTATTGTTGTTGGTGTCGGTGGCATTGTCCTTGTAGCTATTGGTGGTTGGAGCGGTGACGATGGTTGCAATGGTCGGGTGGTGCTCGGTACGTACGTGGTAGTCTTTGCCTGCCTTGGAGCGGTAGTTCTTTCCACAGTGCTGGCACAGAAACACAGGCTTCTCATGGTCAGAAACATCTCTTCCACAACGCTGCTGGTGATACTGGAAGCCCATCAGACTGGAAAAGTGGGCTGAACAGCCCTGTGTACACGTGTGTGCAGGCATGTTTGCACACAAACATTTTTTATATGACAACAGTGACAGAAATGAGACAGAATGAAACACATTAGGCAAGACGCCAGGTTAGTGGAATTAATGGAACAATGCTTGAATTTAGTAAAAAAAAACTTGCCAATTTTAAATGTGTCAAAACAAAAGAGAATTTATGCTGCGCAGCCCTTCTTTGGTCCAATTTTTGCTTTCTAGTGTGGCGCGAGGACAGAGTATTGTAGTTTTGGGCCCCGTGTCGAGTTATAAATGAAGAAAGATGCAAAACTGACGCAAAGCGAGAGGAAAACAAATAAAAATCAAAAACTGGCAGGCGTGGACAGAAAGTTGTGTGAAATACTAAAAAAGCAACATGAATAAACAATGAGAATGAAAGGTGAGAAAGGCCAGACTAGTGCAAAATCTGAGAATCAAAGGAAGTGACAAGGAGGCCCTACCTCACTAGGACACTTGATTCGCCCCATCTGTTTGAGCACGCGACGCAGCCGCTCCCTCTCTTCGTGCTTGCTGTCCGTCTGGCCTTCGCTCCCTGAGGGCTGAGGGACAAACGCATCATCACTTAAACATGGCCAACAATAACACCACCTACACTTTTGCAACTTCAAAGAAAAACAAAAAAGAAATAAAAATGTGTTTTCGGCGTCTTGTGTTTGCACTACGCTAGGATCATTAAATGATTTCACGGCGAGGCTGTTACTCAAAGCGTGTTAATCACTACTGTCAAACTCGTGTTTTCACTTGAGTGTCGCCTGGTGCCAAACGCAGCCGAGACCAGAACAACAGATGGCGAGGCTGCCAGGGAGGAGAAGGAAGTGCAAGGCACTGGAGAGAGTGTGGATTTACTGAAGGATCCCAGGGGAGCACACCTCACGTGTTTACTCATGTGTGTTAAAACATGAAAATGAAGGGCCCACGACTCTTCAGGAGCGAAAAGGTAAAGCTGAAAAAGAAATACTCTTGTAGCAAAACAATAGAAGTCATCAAATTAAATATATATATATTAGCCTGTCTTAGTGAATTCAAGGAGACGGGCAGTGGAGAGTGAGCAGCACTGTGAAAGTAGCAACATCAACATTAACCTCAGTGGACTTGTCTGTCAGCCTGCTGTTCTCCCATAATGCACTGGGGCTTTGCTACACAAATAAAATACAGGAAGCCAAAAGTCCAAGCCAACTCTAAACCATTCAAACCAGCAGCAGTAGTGTGTGACCAGTGCAAAATGTTTAACAACATGAGAATGTTAGTCTAGAATAAATGGTCCCACAGCTAAGGCTAAGCTAAAGTACCAGTATGAGTATGAGACACTATTGCCCAACATTATTCTATCCATCCATTTTCCTCCACTTCCAGGGTCGGGTCACAAAGGCAGCAGCCTAAGCAAGGAGGCCCAGACTTTCCTCTCCCCAGCCACTTGGGCCAGCTCCTCCGGGGGAATCCCAAGGCGTTCCCTGGCCAGCTCAGAAACATAGTCCCTCCAGCGTGTCCTGGGTCTTCCTTTAGGTCTCCTCCCAGTTGGACGTGCCCGGAAAACCTCACCAGGGAGGCGTCCAGGAGGCATCCTAATCAGATGCCTGAGCCACCTCAACTGGCTCCTCTCGATGTGGAGGAGCAGCAGCTCTACTCCAAGCCCTTCCTGGATGACCAAGCTTCTCACTCCATCTTCAAGTGAGAGCCCAGACATCCTGTGGAGAAAACAAATGTTGGCCGCTTCTATCCGTGATCTCATTTTTTCGGTCACTACCCAAAGCGCGTGACCACAGATGAGGGTAGGAATGTAGATCGATCGGTAAATCGAGAGCTACGCATTCCGGCTCAGCTCTCTCTTTACCACGACAGACCGGTAAAACACCATCATCACTGCAGACACAGCACCAATCCGCCTATCGAGCCATCTTTCCCTCACTTGTGAACAAGACCACGAGATACTTCAACTCCTCCACTTGAGGCAGGACCTCGTCCCTGACCTGGAGAAGGCATTCTACCCTTTTCCGACACAAGACCATGGTCTCGGATTTAGAGGAGCTGACTCTCATCCCAGCTGCTTCACACTCGGCCAAGAACCATTCCAGCGAAGGCTGGAGATCCCGGTCTGATGAAGCCAACAGGACCACATCGTCGGTAAAAAGCTGAGACCTGATCCTTAGGCCACCAAAACGGATCCCCTCGCCAACTTGACTGCGCCTAGAAATTCTGTCCATAAATGTTATGAACAGAATCGGTGACAAAAGGGCAGCCTTGGCGGAGTCCAACTCTCACTGGGAACGAGCCCGACTTACTGCAGACCAAGCTCTGACACCGGTCATACAGAGACCTAATAGCCCGTATCAGAGGGCCTGGTACCCCATACTCCTGGAGTACCCCCCATAACTCCACAAAGCACATGCAGGTTTGTTAGGCGAACTCCCACGTGTGGGACCTAACATTATTATTACATGCAATTATATAACAACCCCCACTGCCCAAAATTTATTTAAAAAATGCAATTTTTTTAAATTTTTATTTTGACACTGAATCATTGAAGCACATTATACAAATAAACACATTTTGTTAAAATTTTCATGTAAAACCCAAAGCATTGCTAGATGATAAATCTAGTGCTGTTTTTATTAATCATTCACATCTCAGAACCCTCTTGAATCCACTGGAGCTCTTTGCTTTCTTTTGCTCACTTCTTGTGTTTTTTTCTAACATCAGGATGAGTTTTCTGAATGGATCAGTGATGAGAGGGTGTGAGAGACACTAAACTCTGTGTGAATCAGATGCAGATGGCTAAAACATTGTTGCGATAATTTGCACATGGTTGTGATATAATCACTTAAAACATTCACCAAGAAAAAAAATTGTGAAAAATTAAGTGTTTTTGAGGCAACACCCTCCTCTAGTCAGAAGCATTAGTTATGACCTCCTGATTATTTTGTAACTTTAAAAATATCATTAAAAAAAAGAAAAACACCAGATCAAACTTCTTAATATTTGTCACAGCAGTTCTAACCATCTTACTTGTAAAAAATAAAGTTGTTGCATAAATTAGTTTTGAAGGAAGTCTACCTGCCAAAACCTTTGAGCAACTTATTTTTAACACATAATTAACACTGAAGCGTTCCGCTCTCCTGCCAGTTATGTGTGGGTACAAAAAAGTCCAGTGTGGAGATAAATCACAACGTTAAACAGGTAAACTTTGCTGGCACAATCATCTGTAATTACTACTAAACTGGCAGAAATTACACACCTCACACACACACCAGGCCTACGAGGCTGTGTGCTCACACAGAAACACACACCCACATGCTACGAGCCACAGAGTTTACTGCCTGTAGACTCCTTGAATTTTTTATGATACCTTTACAAACAGGCAGCTTTGAATTATTCAGCAAACTTCATTGCAGTGGCGTTTCTCTGATGCAGAACAGGCATGATAATATCTTAACGAAGCTCGTTGTCAGAGTTAAAACGGATCTACAAGGAAAACGAGAACACCAACTATCATTGATTTATTTTAACCTAAGACCAAACAGATGGGTTCTGAAACACTGTTTTAAGGACTGTACTTTATAAAGACCAAACACACAAGTACAAAGTGTTTTGTTGTGGTGTTGATCTACTGTTTACTAGGTTAGTGTGACAGCGGTGAACCAACAACACTCTCATGATCAACGTAACATTTTAGAACGGGTGTACCTTGGTGCTGTGTTCAGCCATGGTATGGTAGTTGAGGCCGGCCTTGGACCTGAACTGTTTCTGGCACTGCTGGCACTTCAGGGCATCCTGGAGCTGCCGGGGTCAAAGGTCACACATCACATCTCTCAAAGATAAAAACAAACCAGCTTTGCTCTAAATTTGACCCATCTATGAAGACATATTTCTTCTTTAACCGAACATTTATCTACCAGTACAATAAAACAATTTAAAAACTAAATGGAGAATCTAATCCGACCTGGAAAAACACCCACATTAGTGCTCTGTGTCTCAGACTTCCCCCTCGGTGTCAGTATTGATTTGGAGACAGAGGTGTTATGATGGCGAGTGACCCCGTGGTAATGTGGTGATTCTGTCATCGCTTAACGGTGGACTCTCACGTTAATAGAGTCGGACAGACCACTGAGCCAAGGAGCCGCTACAGTGGATGTATGAACACATCCCTCTGTGGACCAGGATACCTGGTCCGTCCACTGGGACGGCTCAGTTTAACGTAGGCCGATAACCTTTCTCTCTGTTTATTACTCTTGTTGACCACAAAGTGCGACTGGAGCAAACTGTTTACAGGAGTGTACGATTTCCCTCCCCTGGTCCTGTTCAGCTGGTATTAGCTTTCAGATCAAAAACAATGAAGAAGGATGTAACAACAAAAACCGGTAGAAATGTCTGTACCGGCTGGAGATCCAGGCTGGTTTTATTTATAGCCTTTTAGTCAATATGTTCTCTGTAATGACTCCCAGGACTCTGAACAGTTGGGTTCTGTGTGAGATGTAAAACTGTTATTTTAGATCTGTAGTCTGACTGGATGCTGTCTGATGGTCAGCAGTGTCCCACACCCACCTTCTGGCAGATTTCCATGTGTTTCTTGAGGCCTTGGATTGTTTTTCTTGTGACGATGGAGCATGTTGGACACACAACTTCACCTCGCTCTGAGATTGTTCGCTGCCACTGAGTGTCAGAAACACCACCTGGGAAATGTGCCCGAAAAACTTCAGTCTGCTAATCAAATTATATGAATATGATGGTGTTACGGGGTTTAACTTTAACGATAATTGACTTTAATTTGGGTTTAATTTTACTCTAAATCTTTTATCATAAGGTTGTAAAAAAGTGTTTAAAACAGCTCTCTGGTACTAAGCACATGAACATAAAAAGTCACAAGAACAACCAAAGAAAGTACTTTTTGACAGGCTTTCAGCAAAAAGCTTGTAAAAGAAATTTTGTAAAGGAGTCTTAAAGGGATATTCCACCCAAAATTGAAATTTTGTCTGTTGCATTTTTCCCAGAGTTAGATAAGTGGGGAAAAACATTTTGTAACCAGCGCAGTAATTCTCCTGATCTGGCAGCAGTCCGTCTGCTTTAGCTTAGCTTTAGTTTAGCAATAAACAATGGAAGTGAATGGCAGGTACTAGCATGCTACTAGCATGCTAGTACCTGCCATTCAGACGAACTGCTGCCAGATCAGGAGAATTACTGTGCTAGTTACAAAATGCTTTTTCCCACTTATCTAACTCTGGGAAATATGTCAACAGACAAAATTTCAATTTTGGGTGGAACATCCCTTTAAGAAATATAATAATTTAATTTGTATCACTTAGGCCCAGTTCACACAGCTAGATGACTTTGTTGATTTCTGACCTGATTCCCCCCTTTTGACAATCTTAAGGATGGCCCTGATCACCATAATGTCTCTAAAGATAATCTTATCAGATATTCCTGCCGTGTGTGGTGTGTTTTAAGTGCTCTGGTCTGATTAGAAGAATGGCTGGACCGCTCTAATCATAAATCGGGATATTGAACATATTGGATGGTTTTGGCCCAACACTGGAGCTTCTGTGGTGGTGCGTCCCAAGGACAAACGAGCAACGATGATGCGAGGTGAAGAAAGCACGCTGCATAGAGAGAGGGTAATCCTCGTCCACAATGTTTGTTTAATACGTCACATTTGATACACAACACTAGCTACGTTTACATGGGCACAAGTAATCGGATTGAACGCCCTATCGGATCAAAAATTCGTCATGTAAACATGTCAATCGGAATATTTTGATCCAATTCGGCCTAATCCAAATGAAATTTCATTCCGATTGAGAGAGGTGGTTTTGTCCGATCGCCAATCCGATTGGCGTCCATGTACACAGCCATTCGGATCGTTGGGGTAAAATAATGCCCACTGTGTGCAACTTCAGCGTGCCCTCTTTGCGCCTCTGCGCATGCTCAGGACAGATCGAAAACATGGCGGGCGGTAAACAGAAGTGATCTGTTGCCGACGCTATTTTTTACTGGAAATATACGGGAGCTCAATATTACTGAACGTCTTGATGGCCGAACGGCTAAAAATGCAGAGTTATACACTCAAGTGCATCTTAAGTGCATCTAAAGATGCAGGAAGCGGGAATTCACCGAAGCTAGAGAATAAGCAAATAAAATGCAAGGGAAAAGACGTGCGGACAAGATGGCGTTTGTTTACAATTTCTCTTCCGGGAAAGACAAGTCTGCGCATGCGCAAGCTATGGTGCGTGCATCGCGGCGAGATCGGATCATTCCAGTTAGTGTCCACTTAAACAGAGATTTGGGATTTCCGATCAACCAAGATTTGAATCCAAGGGGTTCAAATGAAGGCAACTGTACCTCTTTGGTTTCTTGAAAATGTTTCGCTTCTCATCCGAGGAGCTTTGTCAATTCTGACTGGAATATGGGAAGGTCGATCTTATAAACTGTAGCTGCCTATTGTTGCTCAACGAGCAGCATCTGCCTGTGAATACCCCTTGGATTACCATGACCTGGATGACTGAGAACCTTCACCAGCAAGATTTGAATCGGATTGGGGAAATTTGGCGCATGTAAACGTAGCTACTGTAGGACCAAAACAGTTATATCTATGGTTTATCACCACATGTGGGGTCTTGCTTTGAAAATTATCACTTTTAAATCTTGCCATAAGAACCAGGCCCAAGTAACGTTCTATTTAGGGACAGTACTTGATACAAAGAAGGGATGAAGGGGGTTCACCAGAGTTTGTTGAGGGTGGATCTTTCTTAGATGACTGACTGGATGTGGGTCTCCTCTGAGACTCCTCACTGAAACCACATCCCTCTGGTCTCTTCACACGACCTGCCTTCAGCTTCTCCTCCACCTTAGTCATGCCTGAAGGTTCACAAATACATACAAGCACACCCAAAAACAGTCATGGTAGCAATAATTATTGTTATAAAGTTTGTTTAAAGTAAATGAATCAGAGAGGGGCAAAAGGTCAAATGTGATACAGATTTTTTATCCTACATTGGATTAGTGACAGACTGCAAGAGAGCAGTTGTGATTTTTTTTCCATGTGTGATGATAAATAGTTTACAGTCTGAATATGCTACATGAGTCACTGAACATTTTCAGCATATCAATGAGACAAAAAGGGAAAGAGGCTGCTTAAAGCGCTGTATGTGTGATTTGTGCATGGCGTGTGACTCACTGATTCATTTAGCCAGAAATGAAGCATCTCAGCAGTTGCCACATTAGCAGTGGTAAAAGACTAGCTCCATTGATCAGCGGCAATAGGCAGCGGGCACAGTCACACACAGAAATAATCACATAATATATTTCTTCTGAACAAGAAACCAGCATGAAGCTGCATAGAAACAGCGGTGTGTTCGTTCTTCTGAGAATCCCATTATTAAATAAAGCAGCAAAGGATTCCTCAGGTATAATGTAATCAGAGTTCAATCAGCGGCCCCATTAAATAAAAAATACTAGTTTCATTTTCAGTTAACCCATCACCAACAAGAGGAGTTGTTTTTATTTAAAAAGCTGGTTTCCTCTCAACAGCGGGTGTGTACCTTTCAATCCAAACGTTCCAGAGATAGACGGCTGTTCTCCTGTGAATTTTTTAGGAGTTTTCTGCTTCCGCCCTGGCTCAAAAATAACAGAAACAGAAGGAGTGGTCATTCTGTGCCCCCAGCAGAAGCACCTATCAGAAACAGAAAATGGTCCATAATCTTACGGTGCTTCATTCTCTCTGGGTCTTCATCAGGGAAAGAAGAGGGGAGGCTGCCCCCCTCACTTTCACTTCCTCCTGCGTCGGATGATGTGCTTTGGGACTGTGACTGAGGCTGAACCGGCTGATGAATCTGCTGTGAAGGCTGGCTCTGGCTGTGCTGTCTCCTCTCACTCCTCTGATGAGCCAGCTCTCCATTCTGAGACGGTGTGGACGCCTCGTGAGTCTTTTTCACTTTGAAGAACACCGGAGAGGGGGGGTTGTTCTCCATGGGCCTGAACTCACACACAGATAGGACAATTTCAGGCAGTCAGCATTATAACATCACAGCCACCATTAGAGCGTTTTCGTCCCAGTCACCTTTTCTTTGTGTTGAACTTGACAGGAATCGTGTGAAGCTTGGGCGGCTCCTCCTTGGGTTCCTTACTAACTTTATCTGGGTGGTTCCACAGCTTGTGCTTTTCCAGCCGGACTTTAGTGGCAAACACCGCCTCGCAGTAAGGACAGCTATGACTCAGCATCTCGGCTACAGTGGGCTGATACAGACACGAGAAGAATGGAAAATGTCTTCATCATAAATCCTCTGGACTCAGAATGAACTGAAATGACCTCTAGTTTATTTATCAGGGGGATTCCCAAACAGTGATTTAGTTGGAAAGCATAAAGCAGAAACAGTAAAGCACGACCTCACCCCCTGGCAGCGTTGATAGTGGTACTTGACGCCATAGATGCTGGGGAACTCTAACCAACAGCCTGAACACGGACACTTAACCCTGGAACGGCGCTTAAACTCTTCCTTCCATTGAACTATCAAATGGGCCTGAGGAGAGGAAGAGAGGCAAACACGTGCATGCTCTGTTGCTATATTGTGTTTTATATTAATTAATGGGGATTTGACTTCTGTGTGTGAGTAATAAAGCCCCCCTGAAGCACACAAACGTTCTGAAACAGAGGTACTCACAGGGATGCTTCTCAGTTCCTGCATGTCTGTTTTCGGCCGACCTTTCTTCTTCCCCTCTGCTTGCTCGTCACACATTGGGTCTGAAAAAAATGAGAACCAAAACCCCCAAACTCAGACAGAGAAACGGCACCGCTGCCACTCAGTTGCTGCTCAGTACACAAGCTCATAGGATGCTATAAATATAAAGTATCATTTGTGCCCTTTGCAAGCATGACTTTTGTTTTTATCTTTATGATTTTAATTTTGAAAAACAACACTGTAGCCTAGAAAACACCAATACTGCTTTGCTTTTTTAGTTTTGTGGAGAATGGCTGCACAAAACAAATTAAATACACACCAAAAAAAAAAAAAAGATAAGAGGTTGACCTTTGAGGTGTTGTGTGGAATATGGAAGTACAACAATATTAGGCTCCGGGCAATATTGATGTGCGTGTGTGTGTGTGTGTGTGTGTGTGTCTGTGTCTGTCTAGTAAAATATTTCATGGAACACTTGGCAGATTTTAATGAAACAAAAAATAAATCAGTACACAAACATCCACAAATGATTATCTGATTTAAGATTGGTGCCCTAGCTAAATGACACAGGCAAAAAACAAAAATAACTATGAATGTGTCTGTAGTTGTGATACTTATTCATTCACAACACACGCTGACAGCTACCAGATCAGGCAAAATCTCAGCCTAGAAATCTAAAAAAATCATAGCAGTAGCAGGTCGGTCTCAGAGATATCATATAAATCACTAGATGCTTTAACTGGGAGTCGACAGCGTCCCTACACAGTGGCCATCTTACTTCAAACAGCTTACTTGATGAAATATTAACGGATTTACAAGCGGGTTGCATTATTACAAACCTTATAACACATAGGCTTGATTGGACATACTTGCACATTTTTTAATTAATGGGCCAAATCCGAGTTATTTAAATAGTACATGCACCATTGACACCAATGTTACTAAAGGGGGCATCTGCCCGAAGTAAGATGGCCGTGGCGCAGGTAAGGCATCTAGCAATATATATGATATCTATGGTCAGTCTAGCATGCTCCATTGTAGCCTCAGCAGGTCTACTATTGGCCTGACCAATGTGTGGGACACTGGGTAAGCTTAGCACCAGAGCTGCGATAGGTAAAAACTACAAAGATGGTGTCGGCTCTGGAACGGCTCATTTGAAAGAGCTTTGGCATCAACTTTGGACGATTTAGACTTGGGTCTTTGATAGATAGAGGTAGATAGAGGTACTTAAGTACTTTATTTCAAAACAGATGTATTTGCATCTTCTTCTTTGAGGGTGTATGGCAGGGGTATTCAATTCCGGGCCTGGAGGGCCAGTTTCCAGCACATTGTAGTGGTTTCTCTGCTCCAACACACTTGATTCAGTGGTTGAATCACCTGTGCAGCAGCTCATCAGGCTCTGCAGACGCCTGTTAATTACCTGCTGACTGAAATCAGGTGTGTTGAAACCGGGTTAAAACTAAAACATGCTGGTTACCGGTGCTCCAGGACCAGAATTGAATACCCCTGGTGTACGGTGAACTGCCCTGTTGACTGATTTCTGTAGTGATGAATATGTTACATTGTTCTGATTGGTCCTAGTGCTGTCTAACTGCACACAAATACAGTTTGAAAGACAACCGTAGCTTCCGGCCTACGACCGAGCTCTGTCTATGAGTCATGGCCAGACATATATTTACAGATATAGGACGGTGTACCAGGCTGCAATGTTCATGAGTTTGTGCATGATGTTAGAACTCTACAGCTTAGTTTAAACTCTGGCATGAGAGGCGATGGGTGAAACGCATTCCTGCAAGAAATTCTTGGTTTTTAATTTAATGATAATTCATGCAGTTTGTTCCTCACACAGCGAGCAAAATGTAAACCCAACTTTAGCTAAAGTTAGCATTTTGACTGTTTTAAACAGTTTTGTGATCTGTTAGATTTCCAGTACAGCCTTGGAGAAAGCCATCACATTAAATGGTATCAGATGTCATCATTACATGTATGAGTATGTGTTCCTGTGTGTGTAAATGAGAGAGAAGGACAGCGCTGAGGGTAGAGGATTTAAGTGACTGGAGTGTGTGTGAACCTCTGACACTGCAGACTGATTGCCTCAGCTCTCTTCCTTCATCTCTCATACTGCTGCTTTCCTCCTTTCTCACCACCTGACTAACTTTCTCACTTTCCTGGCCCTTTCTCTTCACTTACCCTTGCTCATCTTTCACTGTGGTTCCACCAGCTCACTACCGCTCTCCTCTCTTCTACAATTAAACCTCCACACTCCCTTTTTTCAATGCACTGCCGCTCGAGTGAGAAGGGAAATAAAGATGAAGAGTGTAGTGTGTGTGTGAGAGAGTGTGAGCTGGTGGAATATGGTGAAAAGGAAGAAGAGGGCAAAGGAGGAGGGTTAGCGGGGGTATTTTAGAGGATTAGGATTCTGACCAAGCGCAGTGCTGAATGGCAGCGCTGCAGGTAACTGCTCTGCAGAAGTATGAGACTTTATACTGTCCTCTACAGCATGGGTCAAACAAGAGCAAAAATCAGCAGCAGAAAGAAGAAAAGTAAGACAAAGACATTAGAAAAAGTCATGTTGGATTAAGAAAACATCAAAGGTTTAGGGGTTTGGGTCTGCTCTACCTCATCCGACTATCTTATGTAGTTTCTTGTGAGGTGGTTAGCTTTAGCTTTATTCTTAATTTGTCTGTGAACAGTTTCTTCTTCTGCAACACAAAGAAGCACACAGCCCTTCTGACGACCATTTAACACGTCCTAAACCAGATCTGAGCCCTCTGCACAGGTCAGATCAATCTTCATCAAACCTTTTTGGATTCTCCATCCAGTGATTCACGAGAAAAAACAAACGAAGTAAGCACACGGGCAAACTTCAGCATAAAAAGTGATGTCAGAGGAACCTGTCACAGCATTCTTCACTCATTTCCTCTTCATTTTTCTCACTCAGGGGCAGACGCAAACCCGGTCTGATGGATTATATGTTATCTCTCACTCCAGACCAACAGTAATACCTTAGAAAGAAAATACTTCAAGTCGGAGTAAGAGGTCATAAGATGCAGCACAACGTTTCTGGTTTGCTTTCCCAAATAATTCATGACACTAGGTGTAAAATGCACACATAAAAGCCCACACTGCTGCACAAGCAAGTACACAAAACCATTACCAGTGTGTGTGTGTGTGTGTGTGTGTGTGTGTGTGTGTGTTGATATGAGTGCATTAATATTCTCCAGGCAACAGAGCATTTCTCTATTAGCTTGGTAGCAGCTGGAGAAGTGATGCAGTTGGTGAAGCTGCTCTTTTACGGTGAATGGAAGTGAGCGTGTTTTCTAATTCCTGTCTTAAAAAAATAAAGACCTTGTAAAAAAAACATAATTAATGAATTTTGCTCTTGGGAAAGATAAGATCTGGTTGCTATGGGAATAGGATCCACTTGTCTTAGCTATCACTATCAGAGGACTCTTTACTGGAAGCAAGAATAAAAACATCCCACATTCAGAGGAGGCTACATCGCAAATAGGCCAAGGCAGCAAGATTTTCTATCAGACTGAATATAAGTCATCAATCATCCTTCGTTTGGAGTATATCGTGCAAACATTTTTGGGTTGCATGGAAATGTGCACAAGTCTCTGTCTCATATGTTCCCGTGCATCGTCTTGGAGTGAAACAAAGCAGCTCCATTGTGTTAAATCTACCCAGCTCTCATGCACAGGCCATGGGGATAAAACAGCTGTTCGGCTAATGTCACAGAGTGTGACTCGCTCCCAGCTGCCTGCAACTGTTGCTCCTCACAGTTCAACACCAAAAGGAGCAGGAGAAGAGAAAAGAAGAGAAGAGTTAGGACCCAGGAGTGCCGGCAGCTGTCTAATGATCTCAAATAACCTCTGAGCTCTCCTAGCTACGCCTGCAACTGCTCTCCTTCAGTGCAGAGGGTTCACACATTACCCACACACACACACAGCAGTCATTTGTTTTCCTTGACAAACACTCACACAGAAGTCTTTGTCTGCATCTGCACTGTGGTTTTCAGACCTACTGTAGCTCAGAGAAACAACAAAAGTAAACAAACAACGTTTACAGCTGACACATGCTTTTGTAAAACACAGTGATGGTGTCACAACTTCCTCGACCTCGACAGACTAAAGAGGGAGAAACCAACACACCTGGACTGAGTGCAGAACAATCACACTGACGGTATGTTTTTGGGGCGTTGTGGTTTTGCATCAGCTCTTTCTCTCATGTCACCACTCTCAGGCTTTTTTAGTACTTCCTATCTTCCCACATGCTTTTTTTTAGCTCGTAGTCTCATTTCCTCCCTCTCTCTTTCACCCTTTCACACACACTTTCTTCTCATCATATACGCACCTCCGTGAAAAGATGTCCCCATCGTCCCTCCCTCCCAGTCGGGCCTGATTCCAGACTATGAATAAGACAGAAGTGAGGTGGAGCAGCACTGGAGGACGAACTGAAACCAAACCAGACTCTGTCAGCGAGTCTGCTTTTCAAACTCACACCAGTCTTTTGTCTGCCCTCCCTCACTTTCATCTCAGTAACTGTAGCTGAGCAAATCATTTACATACACTTGTTGACGTGCACACACAAACACGTTTCTGCTAACGCCGTCTGTTTTAGGGATGCACGATGTTGCTCATTTCTGATGCTTATTGATAAAAGCATTTACATTTACTAACATTTTAAACTATGTTTAGCTATAGAAGCAAAGGTTTGATGTCTTTATGTGTTTATCTGTGCTTCTCTGTTAGACAGGTCCAGAGACATACAACATATTTAGAGCGATCTTCACTGATATTTTACTTTCCAGAGCAGAAATAGATGTCTGATGTAACGCAGTGTCACCACAGTGTTAGCCCAGCCGAGCCGCTCCATCGCTGCTGTTTACAATTCTCTCAGCACTTTAGCAAATTAAGCTGAGCACACATGAAAGCTTAGCGGACGGCGAGCGTGGTAAGTTGTTAACTACTGTAGAGCAAAATACAGAATAAACAGGGACTACTTTGTTTAGTTTTCCTTGTGAGTATAATTAACGTACTGTGAGTATGTGGATGAAAGAATAAGACATGTGTAAAACAAAACTCCTCATAGGTTTCTTACAACAAAATGTCATATTCCCATAACGAATAAAGGTCTATGAAAATAGAGGTGGTGTCCAACGAGATTGAAAAACTGGCAAAAAAAATACACTAAATAGTTTTGTGGAGCGGGTAGGTGTTCTAGGGGGTGCTCTTATACCTGTATTACGGCTGTTGGCTGTAATGCTAGCGGCTAGCATTTTCAGTTTGTCGATCATCAATAAAAAGCACAAGAAGAAGAAAAAGAAATTTGCTTTTTCTGTTGGCATCATGGCGGAGCCTGGAAGTAATGGAGTAATGTCTTTGATGGCGAAGCAAAGAGCTAAAACCAGAGTGAACATCGGCGCAGCCTACACTAGTTTGAGGAAGCTAAAGGAGGCTACAAAATCACAGACTGATGGTGACCTGGCTTTGTTGCTAATGGACTTGTAAGTAATAATGTTGTTTGTCCAACAGTGTGGATCTTTTTACTTCATGGTATATTTTAGTATTAGTTGGCTCATGTTAGTGTTAGCTTGTTGTTAGCACTAGCTACAGCAGGCTGCAGCAGCTGTTTACGCTAGTTGTAATTCCACTTTCAACCAGTAGGGTGAAGGAGCAGGAGACTCCTTGTTGTTACTTTAACTCTGAGAAAACCTTAGAATAGAGTTTTATGTGTCGAGGACTTTTGTTCCCACTGTCATATAGAAAACATGCCAGCACCAGTAAACAGAATATTATGGGTTTACTTCTGAATCACTGAAGTAGACAGAGAGGCTTGTCCATCCCTATGAAGTCATTAGTGAAGATTGTGATGGCCCTGCCTTTGTCACCAGCTGTGTTCCAGGTATAGTGGGAGTTTTGGGTTCGCCCCCAGTGTTCCCAGTCTGCTCTAGAGGTACGTATGTCGGTATGTTTAATCAGGTTATTGTTTTGTTGGTAACATATCAGTCATGTGAGAAAAACCACCAGCTTTCAATGTGGCGGTTTTCCTTTTGTTCTTCATATCAGCATTGCACAAACCAGAACTAAAAACTAACTTGTTTTAAGTTCTAGAAATATGTGCAGTAGGTCATGTCAATAAAATGACTTAGAGAGAGATCCTCTGACTCTAGAACCTTAAAATGAATAACTAGCATTAAGACAGCAAGTGGGCAAATAAAAACCTACTTTTATTGCTTTGCTTAAACCACTGTGGGGAATAGCTTTGTGTGAGGCCAGGGCTCACTGCAGAGAGCTAACATCAGTTCAATACAACAACTAAACCACATATAAAACATCTCAATCAAAGAAAAGGGGGTAGACCTAATGATCACCAGCTTCAGGTGGCGGTGGAGCTGATGATGACGTGCTAGCTAAACTGGCAGCAATGTTTTTACATGTACGGTTGGCTAAAGCATATACAGATCATGCTAGGGTTAATAGCTGCTGCATCACTCATATATGTACACAAATGGCATGTGTTTATGCAACAGGCCATACAGTCCTTCACATGAAAGCCAGACACACGTTGCATGCTCCAGACTGTTTGCTGCTCCCTCCTTATGGAAAATGACTCACCAGCTCAGCCTCTCGCTGCTTACCCATCTCTCTCTGCTCCTTTTCATCTGCTATCCTATAACCTGACAAATAGGAGGTATGACAAAAGATCCAGTTCAAAGCCAGATGTAGCGCTGGGCTGAGCAAAGAACCAGGATTCAATTTCAACTCAAATCACTCGACAATCGATATTTGGTGAATGACAGAATATAGGAGGATGGCAAGGATAGTGAGTTTGAGTCACCAGTGCTGATAGGATTGCATGAAAAGCGAAATAAGAGAGAGATGAGTAGTTGGAAGGAGGAACAGCCTACATAGAACAAATTGACAATTATGCATGGAGAATCGGATAAGTAACAAATGAGAGGAGGTTAAGTACGTAGGGAGGAAAAGCCAGAGGCTCATGCAAATATAGGCAAATGTGTAGGCTAAGCAGATGGCAGCTGTAGGCCTGGAATAAGGGTCCTGCTGTCAGAAGAGACTCAACTCAGAACACACATGCCAGCTTGAACATACAGATGAGCATTTGGCTAAGGCATGAGTGAAGTGTTGTGACTTTTGCAGCACCAGGTGCAACTAGGGACCAATGTCTTTAAAACAAGCATTTCTTAGACACTGATATACGACATAAGGAGCTGCAGCTTCAACCACTGACCGCTCTTATGACCCGGCTCACCAGAACCTGGAAGTTGAACCCAGAACAAATGTTTGAGTCTTTAGCAAACTGTGTAAGGATAGACTGCATAAGTAATGGCACCTTTACTATTCACTGCATCTTACCTGAGTGACAAAGGTGTGTCGTTTCGAGAGAGAGAGAGGCACAGTTTATAAAAGACTTGTCTGACAGGATTAATTTGTGGTAGCTACTGATATCTAATCCTGCGTGGGTAGAAGTTACTGACAGAATACCAGCTAAAATCACACACAGCTAATGACTTCCAGTGCATCTTAAATAAATAACAGACTAAAATATTAAACAACAGACTCTCTAAAGAGCCTGGTATTCTGGGTCTGATACAATAATCAAGCATGAGCACTGTAAGGGACCATAGAGTTAGATTTAAAGTAAGGAAGTCAAGAAAATTGCTTCATCACTGTAACTGTTCTCATATTAGCACAGCTGCTCAGAAACATTTACACATATTTCTGAGCTGTTTGCAAGAAAAATTTAAATGTCAGAAACATTTGCTACTTACTTTTTGCAGAAATGACCCAAGCAGGATGTAGAGAATGTGTGTATTTGTAACTTCTGTAACCAGTTAAAGTGGATTTTAATAGGATTTGTTTTCTCTACAAGCTTTTCTGCAAACATGAAACCTTCTGCTTGACTGATGATTCTGCAGAATCATCTGTGCACAAGGATTGATGTCAACTTCAAAACAACCAACATGACTGAGTTTGTACCATCCAATAGGACTAAATCTTACTTTATTGTGAACCCACACTAACCAAGCCACTCCATTGGCCCTTCTCAGGTGGGAATAAACAGATAAAATGAACAAACTTTAGCTACCTTTGGGGAAAACCATCTCTGGTGCTGGCATTGGGCTTTTGAGAACCCTTGATCTAGTGCAACAAAGACCAGAATATTGATGCGTTCCAAATTTAGTGGTAGCTATTTGACCAAGTAGATGAGGCAGCAGACTTGACAACAATCTGTTCAGTGAGAGGCAGGAAAAACAAGGATTACCGTGACAGCTGTCATGGACTCAAATGAGTGTGAGAGGTACTTTTAATTTAATCATCTCACAAAGAATGCCACATTTTCAGCCAAAACAATGTGTTGTGACAATGATGTGCATTCAGATTTAGAGAAACAAGTCTTACAGGAGTGCTTGCTTAAAAATTGTTGCAGAAATGTTTACTTTTCTCCAGTTTTAAAAGTGATCCAAAGAGGGTTGAATGAAGGCAACTGGACTTCTTTCAAACCCCTTTGGATTACTATGACCTGGATGACTGAGAACCTTTACCAGCAAATTTTAAAAGTGATAAATCAAGTGGAATTTAATAATATGAAATAAAATAGAAAAAAGTCTTAAAGCAAGCAAGCAAGAAAGAAAGAAAAACACAAAGACAGCCTCAGGCACCACATCCTCCCTGAGATTCGTCTGGTGTGGCAAGAGTAAAGCTCAACCACACCGCTTTAGTTAAGCACACAACCCAATAATCAGGTGTTGTTTTCTTATTTTGCAGCATGGAGGGATTCAGAAAAACCCAAGGACAATGTAGATCTACTCAGACAGGAACTACAGAGATTTATCAACAGAACAAGACGTGGCAAAACATAGGAAGTAACAATCCAACCTGGAGGTGGGAAAAATAAAAAGCTAAGTGAGGACAGATTATTAACTGGAACAGATGGACAGAGACTCTGACCTGTCAATTCTCAGCATGAAGGCTTAGAAATCAACTGTTGCACCTTTGTGACGTAAAAAAGACGTCCTTGTTAAGCTGCCACTGTTCCCCTTGGATAGTTCACACACACCAAACAGATGCAGTGGTGCAGCATCCGTGTGTGAATACAAACATCCAGCTGGCATCAAAGAATCAGGTAGGTGATGACATTTTTGAGCTGCATTATTATTTTCATTTCATCACTTTGCTGATACAATAATAATGTACATTTCCTGACTGAGGTCTTGTCCACACGTAGCTGGGTATCTCCCAAAATGAAGATATTTTTCTACGATTCGGCCTGTAATCAACACAAAAACGCAGATTTACACAAACAAGAACTAATTTTTTTTAAAAATTCGGCCAAAGTGAAGATTTGCGTTTTCTCAGTTTTAAGCGTTTCCGTGTGGACAGAAATAACCGGAGTTTCAGGATTCACGTCACTGTCTGCGACAAAAATGCTGACGGCCCATGTGCGACCTGTGTTTACGCTACAACATGGATGCCATCAGACCTGTGCTCGCGTTATCAATCGTCCAAGAGCTTTTTGTCTCTTTGGTTTTATAAGTAGAATACTTGTCGAAGACCACAGGCGAAGGACGAGGTTATGGACAGCTATTGCCCACCACCATGCTTTTCCATGTCCAAGGAAGGTTTTTCGCAAAGACACCGACGCAGGTTTTGGTCAGACCATTTAAGAGCAATTCTACCAACTTGTCGGTCCACACAAGTGAGCTAGGCGCCATGTTTCATGTTTTGTTGAAGTTGAGCAGGAAGACGAAATGGATAGGATTTGGGGGAACTACTGCCACCTACAGGTCTGGCAGGGCTATGAATGTGCTTAACAATGCATTTATGCGGTTACGTGTGGATGGAATTTTTTCTAGAAACGAGGTGGTGTGGACGCTATTTTTTGGGAGGGCGGATATTTGTTTTTAAAAAAAAAACGGCTATGTGTGGACAAGGCCTGAGAGACAAAAAGACCAGTTCTCTGCTCTGTGACTATAGGAGCTGGCTCCAACGAACATCAACAATAAAAAATATCAACTTCAATCCCTCATTCCAGCTGTATTTGTATACATGATGCTACTGACACCGAATCAGAGCCAGCTGTATGCAGTTCTGTATGAAAGAGTGAAAGATGCTTCATTTCCTTATATTGAGTTTCCTCTTTCAGCAATAGAGCATTTCTCCTAGCTTTAGGGGGCAGGTAATGTATAAGCTAACGATATTCAAGAAGATGGCCTATTGTCTGAAAATGATTTTAATGTCCAGCAGTTGGTGTCCTGCTAATGGACCTGGGCAGGAAGCCCAGTCAGTAAAGGAAGACGTTATTGCTAAAGCTGGGAGAATCATATGCCACGGGAGTTTTTTCTATAGTGAAAAAAGGCAAAAAAGTCACTTTTGTTAGTTCAATCTTTACATTTCTTTTGTATTTATTAAAACCGTCTGTGTGTGTCGCTACAATCTGTTTCCTGAAACATTTGCTGTGGGTTTTTAAAACAGTCTTAAAGCATCATAATCACATAAAACTAACCACAGGGGCAATGTTAACAGCTAAAGGCATGAAAAGGGGAAACCTAAAAAAAACTGTTGTCATAAAAAGCCCACAAAAATACGTCCAGAGCTGATATTCCTGAGAAGAGTTAAAGCAAATTAACCAGGGAAAAGGAAAGCAAAACACACGCAGAAACGGTTGAGTCTGATGTTTCTAGAAAAAGTCCCTCAAAAGCCGGGATCACTTCATTCACAACCTTACACACACTCATCAGTGTTACTCATTAAACAAGCTGGGAGCTTTTCTTTAACTTCTAGTCAAAAAGCAAACAGGATCGAGACAAAAAGAGCCTTAAAGCTCCTCCAGTTAGCTGCTAGATAAGCTAAGCTAATGGTTGGAAACATACATTTGATGATAAATCCCGCCTAGTTCTTGGCTAAAAACTAAAAACAACGTGACTCTTCCGCTGCCTTCGTTTGGTCTTCATCCTTTGTTAAAAACTGCAAGATTGATGTGATAAACAAGCCCAAACCTGTCCCACTATGTTTCAGCAACATAAACAGCAAAATCGCAAAATCAACAAACACATACGGGCGAGGCCATGAATACTAATGTTCCCTTTAACGTAGAACAGACTGGCATTTTCTGACCAGATAGTTTTCTTGTCTATTTCTTTCCTGCAGCTAATGCAGGCGATAGGGGTTGAAGACATTTTTCACATTCACCATGCATGTCTAACTCCGAGTGACTCAAAAACAACAAATAAACATTTCTCAGTGAACTAGACCTTTAAGTATCTATAAAACATGATCACCTGAGCCAACAAAGAAGAAACTGTCATATATACTCAGATAAACACTTAAATAACTGTTAGCAATGTTAGCCAGCCAGATGGCGCAGATAACTTGACATGATGAATATTTTCAATAAGACTTCAACACAATTATATAATTTAGGTTTTCTGCAATCTTAATTCTGTTTTGGAGAATTAGCTTTGTGCTAATGCCCACAAAAAGCAAACTCACACACACGCACACACACACACCTTCATACAACCACACAGGCATGAATATGCAGCCTAAAGGGCCCAAAAAACATAATACAGAAAGACACAAACAGAAGCACCTCAGTGTTGGTGCTCAAAGGGTCTGGAAATAAGAGGCTAGCAACCAAAACAACTGGTTCACATTAAAAAACCTTGAGCTTTCCAAGGCTGCTCGATGCACCAAACAAGCTCATCGAGAGCAGTGAATTGAAAAGTCATTCCCCCGTCTCTTTCCAAAATATTCCATCTCCATCCAGATGGCTTGGGGTTTCACTTGTGTCAGTGCTTGGCAATTCTTGTTTGTTTGGTTTTTTCACTGTGAGGCAGGCTCAGCAAGAAAAGAAATGTTGTAGTTTCCAAAGCCCTCTCTGGTGAGAGGGGTTGGATTACATTGAAGCTGGAACCATTAACTCTTAATAAAATATAGAAGCCATTAAAAAAGCGAAAATGAAAATAGGCACAAGGAAGTGTGGTAACCAGATCCTCGTGAATCAACACAGAGGTTGACATCAGCTAGCGTAGAATAGCAAACTTCCATCCGTCTTAATTACAATATATGTGTTAGTATGTCAAGTTGTATGCAGAGACTCGGTGGTTCTTCCATTGCATCACCACAAGGAATTCATCTTGGTTTCAATCCAGGAACAACCCTGGGTTATACCAACAAAAGCATAAGTCACTGATTTTGTTTAATCAAGGCTAGCAGCTCTCCACTCACTGTATTTGTTGTTGTTTTCTGGGCCTGGCGTCGCTCTAACAAACTCCTGGGGATGTCCGTGCTTGGGAGGCTGGCTCCTTGGCAGCCCTGATGAGGACAGCTTTCCAAGTCTGGGACCACTTGGGCTCTCCATGCCTGCAATAGTAGACAGGAGGGGAGAGTTACAGACACACAAGAGACACGAATAGCTAAAAGCAATACTGGAATGCTTTCTGCTGCTCATTAATCAGTCCCCATTGTTTGTCGGAACATTATTAGCACTCCATTACATGGAGAAGCTGTGGCAANNACAGGAGTATGTGGATGAAAGAATAAGACATGTGTAAAACAAAACTCCTCATAGGTTTCTTACAACAAAATGTCATATTCCCATAACGAATAAAGGTCTATGAAAATAGAGGTGGTGTCCAACGAGATTGAAAAACTGGCAAAAAAAATACACTAAATAGTTTTGTGGAGCGGGTAGGTGTTCTAGGGGGTGCTCTTATACCTGTATTACGGCTGTTGGCTGTAATGCTAGCGGCTAGCATTTTCAGTTTGTCGATCATCAATAAAAAGCACAAGAAGAAGAAAAAGAAGTTTGCTTTTTCTGTTGGCATCATGGCGGAGCCTGGAAGTAATGGAGTAATGTCTTTGATGGCGAAGCAAAGAGCTAAAACCAGAGTGAACATCGGCGCAGCCTACACTAGTTTGAGGAAGCTAAAGGAGGCTACAAAATCACAGACTGATGGTGACCTGGCTTTGTTGCTAATGGACTTGTAAGTAATAATGTTGTTTGTCCAACAGTGTGGATCTTTTTACTTCATGGTATATTTTAGTATTAGTTGGCTCATGTTAGTGTTAGCTTGTTGTTAGCACTAGCTACAGCAGGCTGCAGCAGCTGTTTACGCTAGTTGTAATTCCACTTTCAACCAGTAGGGTGAAGGAGCAGGAGACTCCTTGTTGTTACTTTAACTCTGAGAAAACCTTAGAATAGAGTTTTATGTGTCGAGGACTTTTGTTCCCACTGTCATATAGAAAACATGCCAGCACCAGTAAACAGAATATTATGGGTTTACTTCTGAATCACTGAAGTAGACAGAGAGGCTTGTCCATCCCTATGAAGTCATTAGTGAAGATTGTGATGGCCCTGCCTTTGTCACCAGCTGTGTTCCAGGTATAGTGGGAGGTTTGGGTTCGCCCCCAGTGTTCCCAGTCTGCTCTAGAGGTACGTATGTCGGAATGTTTAATCAGGTTATTGTTTTGTTGGTAACATATCAGTCATGTGAGAAAAACCACCAGCTTTCAATGTGGCGGTTTTCCTTTTGTTCTTCATATCAGCATTGCACAAACCAGAACTAAAAACTAACTTGTTTTAAGTTCTCCACTCACAGAAATATGTGCAGTAGGTCATGTCAATAAAATGACTTAGAGAGAGATCCTCTGACTCTAGAACCTTAAAATGAATAACTAGCATTAAGACAGCAAGTGGGCAAATAAAAACCTACTTTTATTGCTTTGCTTAAACCACTGTGGGGAATAGCTTTGTGTGAGGCCAGGGCTCACTGCAGAGAGCTAACATCAGTTCAATACAACAACTAAACCACATATAAAACATCTCAATCAAAGAAAAGGGGGTAGACCTAATGATCACCAGCTTCAGGTGGCGGTGGAGCTGATGATGACGTGCTAGCTAAACTGGCAGCAATGTTTTTACATGTACGGTTGGCTAAAGCATATACAGATCATGCTAGGGTTAATAGCTGCTGCATCACTCATATATGTACACAAATGGCATGTGTTTATGCAACAGGCCATACAGTCCTTCACATGAAAGCCAGACACACGTTGCATGCTCCAGACTGTTTGCTGCTCCCTCCTTATGGAAAATGACTCACCAGCTCAGCCTCTCGCTGCTTACCCATCTCTCTCTGCTCCTTTTCATCTGCTATCCTATAACCTGACAAATAGGAGGTATGACAAAAGATCCAGTTCAAAGCCAGATGTAGCGCTGGGCTGAGCAAAGAACCAGGATTCAATTTCAACTCAAATCACTCGACAATCGATATTTGGTGAATGACAGAATATAGGAGGATGGCAAGGATAGTGAGTTTGAGTCACCAGTGCTGATAGGATTGCATGAAAAGCGAAATAAGAGAGAGATGAGTAGTTGGAAGGAGGAACAGCCTACATAGAACAAATTGACAATTATGCATGGAGAATCGGATAAGTAACAAATGAGAGGAGGTTAAGTACGTAGGGAGGAAAAGCCAGAGGCTCATGCAAATATAGGCAAATGTGTAGGCTAAGCAGATGGCAGCTGTAGGCCTGGAATAAGGGTCCTGCTGTCAGAAGAGACTCAACTCAGAACACACATGCCAGCTTGAACATACAGATGAGCATTTGGCTAAGGCATGAGTGAAGTGTTGTGACTTTTGCAGCACCAGGTGCAACTAGGGACCAATGTCTTTAAAACAAGCATTTCTTAGACACTGATATACGACATAAGGAGCTGCAGCTTCAACCACTGACCGCTCTTATGACCCGGCTCACCAGAACCTGGAAGTTGAACCCAGAACAAATGTTTGAGTCTTTAGCAAACTGTGTAAGGATAGACTGCATAAGTAATGGCACCTTTACTATTCACTGCATCTTACCTGAGTGACAAAGGTGTGTCGTTTCGAGAGAGAGAGAGGCACAGTTTATAAAAGACTTGTCTGACAGGATTAATTTGTGGTAGCTACTGATATCTAATCCTGCGTGGGTAGAAGTTACTGACAGAATACCAGCTAAAATCACACACAGCTAATGACTTCCAGTGCATCTTAAATAAATAACAGACTAAAATATTAAACAACAGACTCTCTAAAGAGCCTGGTATTCTGGGTCTGATACAATAATCAAGCATGAGCACTGTAAGGGACCATAGAGTTAGATTTAAAGTAAGGAAGTCAAGAAAATTGCTTCATCACTGTAGCTGTTCTCATATTAGCACAGCTGCTCATAAACATTTACACATATTTCTGAGCTGTTTGCAAGAAAAATTTAAATGTCAGAAACATTTGCTACTTACTTTTTGCAGAAATGACCCAAGCAGGATGTAGAGAATGTGTGTATTTGTAACTTCTGTAACCAGTTAAAGTGGATTTTAATAGGATTTGTTTTCTCTACAAGCTTTTCTGCAAACATGAAACCTTCTGCTTGACTGATGATTCTGCAGAATCATCTGTGCACAAGGATTGATGTCAACTTCAAAACAACCAACATGACTGAGTTTGTACCATCCAATAGGACTAAATCTTACTTTATTGTGAACCCACACTAACCAAGCCACTCCATTGGCCCTTCTCAGGTGGGAATAAACAGATAAAATGAACAAACTTTAGCTACCTTTGGGGAAAACCATCTCTGGTGCTGGCATTGGGCTTTTGAGAACCCTTGATCTAGTGCAACAAAGACCAGAATATTGATGCGTTCCAAATTTAGTGGTAGCTATTTGACCAAGTAGATGAGGCAGCAGACTTGACAACAATCTGTTCAGTGAGAGGCAGGAAAAACAAGGATTACCGTGACAGCTGTCATGGACTCAAATGAGTGTGAGAGGTACTTTTAATTTAATCATCTCACAAAGAATGCCACATTTTCAGCCAAAACAATGTGTTGTGACAATGATGTGCATTCAGATTTAGAGAAACAAGTCTTACAGGAGTGCTTGCTTAAAAATTGTTGCAGAAATGTTTACTTTTCTCCAGTTTTAAAAGTGATCCAAAGAGGGTTGAATGAAGGCAACTGGACTTCTTTCAAACCCCTTTGGATTACTATGACCTGGATGACTGAGAACCTTTACCAGCAAATTTTAAAAGTGATAAATCAAGTGGAATTTAATAATATGAAATAAAATAGAAAAAAGTCTTAAAGCAAGCAAGCAAGAAAGAAAGAAAAACACAAAGACAGCCTCAGGCACCACATCCTCCCTGAGATTCGTCTAGTGTGGCAAGAGTAAAGCTCAACCACACCGCTTTAGTTAAGCACACAACCCAATAATCAGGTGTTGTTTTCTTATTTTGCAGCATGGAGGGATTCAGAAAAACCCAAGGACAATGTAGATCTACTCAGACAGGAACTACAGAGATTTATCAACAGAACAAGACGTGGCAAAACATAGGAAGTAACAATCCAACCTGGAGGTGGGAAAAATAAAAAGCTAAGTGAGGACAGATTATTAACTGGAACAGATGGACAGAGACTCTGACCTGTCAATTCTCAGCATGAAGGCTTAGAAATCAACTGTTGCACCTTTGTGACGTAAAAAACGTCCTTGTTAAGCTGCCACTGTTCCCCTTGGATAGTTCACACACACCAAACAGATGCAGTGGTGCAGCATCCGTGTGTGAATACAAACATCCAGCTGGCATCAAAGAATCAGGTAGGTGATGACATTTTTGAGCTGCATTATTATTTTCATTTCATCACTTTGCTGATACAATAATAATGTACATTTCCTGACTGAGGTCTTGTCCACACGTAGCTGGGTATCTCCCAAAATGAAGATATTTTTCTACGATTCGGCCTGTAATCAACACAAAAACGCAGATTTACACAAACAAAAACTAATTTTTTTTTAAAATTCGGCCACAGTGAAGATTTGCGTTTTCTCAGTTTTAAGCGTTTCCGTGTGGACAGAAATAACCAGAGTTTCAGGATTCACGTCACTGTCTGCGACAAAAATGCTGACGGCCCATGTGCGACCTGTGTTTACGCTACAACATGGATGCCATCAGACCTGTGCTCGCGTTATCAATCGTCCAAGAGCTTTTTGTCTCTTTGTTTTTATAAGTAGAATACGTGTCGAAGACCACAGGCGAAGGACGAGGTTATGGACAGCTATTGCCCACCACCTTGCTTTTCCATGTCCAAGGAAGGTTTTTCGCAAAGACACCGACGCAGGTTTTGGGTCAGACCATTTAAGAGCAATTCTACCAACTTGTCGGTCCACACAAGTGAGCTAGGCACAATGTTTCATGTTTTTTTGAAGTTAAGCAGGAAGACGAAATGGATAGGATTTGGGGGAACTACTGCCACCTACAGGTCTGGCAGGGCTATGAATGTGCTTAACAATGCATTTATGCGGTTACGTGTGGATGGAATTTTTTCTAGAAACGAGGTGGTGTGGACGCTATTTTTTGGGAGGGCGGATATTCGTTTAAAAAAAAAAAACGGCTACGTGTGGACAAGGCCTGAGAGACAAAAAGACCAGTTCTCTGCTCTGTGACTATAGGAGCTGGCTCCAGCGAACATCAACAATAAAAAATATCAACTTCAATCCCTCATTCCAGCTGTATTTGTATACATGATGCTACTGACACAGAATCAGAGCCAGCTGTATGCAGTTCTGTATGAAAGAGTGAAAGATGCTTCATTTTCTTATATTGAGTTTCCTCTTTCAGCAAAAGAGCATTTCTCCTAGCTTTAGGGGGCAGGTAATGTATAAGCTAACGATATTCAAGAAGATGGCCTATTGTCTGAAAATGATTTTAATGTCCAGCAGTTGGTGTCCTGCTAATGGACCTGGGCAGGAAGCCCAGTCAGTAAAGGAAGACGTTATTGCTAAAGCTGGGAGAATCATATGCCACGGGAGTTTTTTCTATAGTGAAAAAAGGCAAAAAAGTCACTTTTGTTAGTTCAATCTTTACATTTCTTTTGTATTTATTAAAACCGTCTGTGTGTGTCGCTACAATCTGTTTCCTGAAACATTTGCTGTGGGTTTTTAAAACGGTCTTAAAGCATCATAATCACATAAAACTAACCACAGGGGCAATGTTAACAGCTAAAGGCATGAAAAGGGGAAACCTAAAAAAAACCTGTTGTCATAAAAAGCCCACAAAAATACGTCCAGAGCTGATATTCCTGAGAAGAGTTAAAGCAAATTAACCAGGGAAAAGGAAAGCAAAACACACGCAGAAACGGTTGAGTCTGATGTTTCTAGAAAAAGTCCCTCAAAAGCCGGGATCACTTCATCACAACCTTACACACACTCATCAGTGTTACTCATTAAACAAGCTGGGAGTATTTCTTTAACTTCTAGTCACAAAGCAAACAGGATGGGGACAAAAAGAGCCTCCTTCAGTTAGCCGCTAGATAAGCTAAGCTAGTGGTTGGAAACATACATTTGATGATGAATCCCGCCTGGTTCTTGGCATCTTGACTAAAAACAACATGACTCTTCCGCTGCCTTCGTTCGGTCTTCATCCTTTGTTAAAAACTGCAAGATTGATGTGATAAACAAGCCCAAACCTGTCCCACTATGTTTCAGCAACATAAACAGCAAAATCGCAAAATCAACAAACACATACGGGCGAGGCCATGAATACTAATGTTCCCTTTAACGTAGAACAGACTGGCATTTTCTGACCAGATTGTTTTCTCGTCTATTTCTTTCCTGCAGCTAATGCAGGCGATAGGGGTTGAAGACATTTTTCACATTCACCATGCATGTCTAACTCCGAGTGACTCAAAAACAACAAATAAACATTTCTCAGTGAACTAGACCTTTAAGTATCTATAAAACATGATCACCTGAGCCAACAAAGAAGAAACTGTCATATATACTCAGATAAACACTTAAATAGCTGTTAGCAATGTTAGCCAGCCAGATGGCGCAGATAACTTGACATGATGAATATTTTCAATAAGACTTCAACACAATTATATAATTTAGGTTTTCTGCAATCTTAATTCTGTTTTGGAGAATTAGCTTTGTGCTAATGCCCACAAAAAGCAAACTCACACACACGCACACACACACACCTTCATACAACCACACAGGCATGAATATGCAGCCTAAAGGGCCCAAAAAAATAATACGGAAAGACACAAACAGAAGCACCTCAGTGTTGGTGCTCAAAGGGTCTGGAAATAAGAGGCTAGCAACCAAAACAACTGGTTCACATTAAAAAACCTTGAGCTTTCCAAGGCTGCTCGATGCACCAAACAAGCTCATCGAGAGCAGTGAATTGAAAAGTCATTCCCCCGTCTCTTTCCAAAATATTCCATCTCCATCCAGATGGCTTGGGGTTTCACTTGTGTCAGTGCTTGGCAATTCTTGTTTGTTTGGTTTTTTCACTGTGAGGCAGGCTCAGCAAGAAAAGAAATGTTGTAGTTTCCAGAGCCCTCTCTGGTGAGAGGGGTTGGATTACATTGAAGCTGGAACCATTAACTCTTAATAAAATATAGAAGCCATTAAAAAAGCGAAAATGAAAATAGGCACAAGGAAGTGTGGTAACCAGATCCTCGTGAATCAACACAGAGGTTGACATCAGCTAGCGTAGAATAGCAAACTTCCATCCATCTTAATTACAATATATGTGTTAGTATGTCAAGTTGTATGCAGAGACTCGGTGGTTCTTCCATTGCATCACCACAAGGAATTCATCTTGGTTTCAATCCAGGAACAACCCTGGGTTATACCAACAAAAGCATAAGTCACTGATTTTGTTTAATCAAGGCTAGCAGCTCTCCACTCACTGTATTTGTTGTTGTTTTCTGGGCCTGGCGTCGCTCTAACAAACTCCTGGGGATGTCCGTGCTTGGGAGGCTGGCTCCTTGGCAGCCCTGATGAGGACAGCTTTCCAAGTCTGGGACCACTTGGGCTCTCCATGCCTGCAATAGTAGACAGGAGGGGAGAGTTACAGACACACAAGAGACACGAATAGCTAAAAGCAATACTGGAATGCTTTCTGCTGCTCATTAATCAGTCCCCATTGTTTGTCGGAACATTATTAGCACTCCATTACATGGAGAAGCTGTGGCAACGGTGTCTTCTTGTTCAATAATGCAGCTTCTCCGTGTTGGGCCGTGGTGCTACTGGGCTCAAGGTTATCCGAGTGGAGGAGCACACATCATCAGTAGAGGTAATGAGGGTGTGACCTTCCATGTTTCATTTCAAAATCAATACTCTCGCTTACACACAAACTTCATGCTCTGCCCATTAGACAAAAGGTGAGTCAAAGAGATGACAGGGGTAGAAATTGCTATTTTTTAAGATGCTTTACTTTGTGTCCCACTTAGGGAAACCAGTGATGCATATATTCATCTAGACACTTGGTTAAGGACAAAGTTCTGGTACTCATTTGCTGAAAGTAAAAAATAAAAAAACTTGAAACCTTAAAGGGGTTCTACAACAACTTGTATTTTTACAATTTAAAACTGTTCTTTGAGTCTTTCTATAGCAAACGAAACTTTGTTGGGGATCAAAATGGCCCAGGAGCCCTGATAAATAACAAATACAACCCTATAATAAAGCCCTAAAATGGAAAGACTGGGTTGCCCCACCCACTTGGCTAGGATAAAGGAGTGCCATGCTGATTGACTGGTTAACCTTGATGATGCTGCCCGAAGCTAGTAACTCTGTGTACAGTATCCATATAACTCAACAGGCACGCTGTGGATCTCTCTGACATTCCTTCAAAGTCTGGATATTCCCTAGCCTAGTGAACTAGACCAATTCTTGCTTTGCAGAGTTTGGTCTAGGCACGCTTCATTGGAACCCTCGCAGCCCAAACCACTGCTGTGTCTATCCAATCACAACTCGCTATAGTTTTGGTTGGGCCAATCACAGCGCTCTATATCATGGGCCAATCACAGAGCGGGAGTAGCCGATGACGTCAGCGCTGCGGCCGCGAACGCCGCGAACCCAAGCAACATGGCGGCAACTCGGAAAACACGGTCGTTTGAAACGGCTTTGTCATCAACATTGGATTATTTAGACTCCAACGTGCGTAAGTCTGTCTGATATACTTAGCGGCTTCTTATTTTTATCAAACAAAGTAGTGCAATGTCCCAGTACACCTGATATTCGCGTGTTTTTCATACAAAAACGACAGAAATCATTGAAGCTAGACGCTATTAAAGCCTCCCGCTTTTCCGTCGCCGTGATTACGTCATGTTGTTCGTCACTCTGATTGGTCCTAGCGCTATCCAATTGCGTGCTGACATTTTGAAAGACAACCGTAGATCCCGCCTCACGACTGAGAGCCGTCAATGGTTCGTGGCCAGACTATATATTCACATATATAGGATGGCTTGCCAGGCTAGATATTCCCAGTATATTCTGGAATGTTACGTGTGCTCCATGCTTCTTTGTTGTTTTCCTCTCATCCAAATAGGAAATTAGAAGTACCTTGGGCTAGCATTAGCAGTAGCTTGGGCTAGCATTCTGCAGTTAGCACTGCTGACCTTGAAGTGGGTTGGGATGTGAAAATTTAAGGGGCTACAGCTCCAGTGACGTGTTATCACAACCTTGTCTCAGAACAAAACCTCTCTCCCCAGCCATTACAAAATGACTAATTTGCACAGAAACGCAGGCCGGAGACAGAAGAAACTTTTTGGTATGCCGCATTTGATGCTCTAAAGCTGTTTTTGAATTCTAGCACCCCTTTAACTAACCATGCATGTGTGATATTCAGGCTCTCTTTTAAAAACTTCCTCCATCAGCAAAGAACAGCGTAATGAATGGAGGCTGACAATCACTAATTGTGCTAAGTGGTAGCGATTACAACCCAACATGCTTTCTCTAAGCACACATTCATGTTGCTTTCATAAATTACAAGCGCACACAAAGGGTCTTTCAGTGCGGAGCCAATCAGCTTCCATTCCCATGTCACGGTGTTCACTATAATGTGCAATAAGAGCTTATCTGTTCTACAGATAACCGAAGTTTGTTTTAAATTTTCACGTTAAAATGCCCAGAGAACTTGGCTGCAGGATGCAAGGAGAGATGAAACACACGTAAACAGGAGCTGGCACTTACTCAGGAAATCTAAACACCAGTTCTGGTATGACTGTGAGGAGTCACACCAAAACTATGAAACCATTAGAGATGAACATTAGGTGAAATAAACAGATGTGGTTAGAAACAGGCAAAGTATTGATTCTGTCATTCTTTATAATCAAAAGTCACAAATAGAATTTGAGGCTGATTGTGATCATTTTAACTGCATTTTTTGTTAATCCACTCCAACACACCTAATTTCAATCAATGGTTGAAAAACTGGCTCCTGACAGGTTGAACAGGTAATTTAATCATTGGTCTGTCAGCACAAGAACAACTAAAACATGCAGGACAGTGGTCCAATAGGACTGAAAGTAATAGACATTAATGGTAATAAAAATGTAAGATCAATCAGACACATACTCTGGGTTTGTTTGCTGCACAGTTAATCTAAAAAATGCAAACAAATGAGACAATAAGGGGTTTAAAGAATGATCTTTGTTTTTTTGTAATTTGGCCAAATATCCTTCAGATGTAACTATGAACAATTAGGTAGCCTAATCTGCAATAAAATACCACACTATGTGAGTTATTCTGGTTCAGTCATTTGTTAATGAAGAAGTTAAAGAGATAAAGTGAAAGGTTTTTTTCTGAGATGTAAAAGGAGGTAAAGGAAAAGAAAAGGTGCAAGTATTCTTCATGTTCTACATAGTTTAGATCATCTGCATTTCATATAGAGCCATTTATAAATATAAGACTATAGTGAGACTCAATGAAACCTGCATGGTGACACCTACACACACAATCTGCTGCTAAAGCAATCTGAAAACAAGTGTTTCTCTGTGCACGTGGCACGCTGCCACGCTGTTTGTCAACTACAACAAGCTTGAATTGGTATTTTTTTAATAAATTAATAATGGTGCTGCACTTTCTCCTTCCTGACCGGCCACACCTACCTGAAAGTGCGGGGCAGTCACTCAGCCAGCCTGAGCCGGGTGGCCCCGGGTCACCCGCGGTGAGGGGAGGAGGAGGTCAGGAGACAGGCACCGGGGTGGGCGTTCTTCCACCAATGTTATGTTACATGGCAATCACACCTGCTGTACGTCAACCGGCGGTCAGACAGCGGCCAGGGGGCCTACAGGGAAGCGGGCAGCCGCGGAGCGCCGCCGCGTACCCCTCTTCTTCCTCCCCGAACACGACAGCCGGTGTCGGCGGAGAGACACGCAAAGCAGCAGGCGACAAAATCACAAATCCATCCGTGCGACAGAAGAGAAGCAACCCAGGGACAGTTTCACCTTATTTCCAGCTCCCAAACGCCGTCCCCCTCCTTCCTTTCCTGCATTAATATGTATACCACGAGGCACTTCTCCAGCCTCCGTCTTCTCCTGAAGACACTCCAGAAAAATCCCAAAGCAAAAACAGCCAGGAAAAACACAGACACGTCCCCGACTCCTTGAGGGAAAATATTAGAATAGTTTATACAGGCAGTGAAGCAAAATGGCGACTTTATTACGAAGGAGGAGTAAAAAATCCTAGCGCTGGCTGTAGCTAAAGGGAGGCACAAAAATATGTTTAGTGCAGTAATTTCGACGGCTTCGCTTCGAGACAGTCGGTCAGAGGAAAAGAAAACGGAAGCGATGGAAAATCGCCAGAAACGCCGAATCTCGGTGTTTTTTTCCTCTCTTTTGGTAACACTCCTCCGCTTCTTACCTCGGGATTATTTCGGCTTTTTTAGCGGATTTTATCTCGACGCTCGTGCACAGTATTACAGTAATGTGTGTTGGGTCATGCGCGTATCCACTCCACCTTTGACAGTAGCAGCCAACAGTCTTGAGGCAACTTGCAAACTCTCGCGTTATTATTATCTATTTGGAGCTGAATAATAGGGGCTTTACTGGCTAATAAACCCGCTGCTCCCTACGTAACTGCGTCCGTACCTGACGGAGGGGGGAAACGGTGTCAGGGCTTCAATTCCTCACATCATCAAGTATTTGAAGCGAGCTTCAGCTAAAATCTCCTCTAAACTGTGAGATTAAACAAATCTGACAAGTCTGTGCAGCCTCTAGTCACATTCTGTCTCCATAAAGCCCCAAAACTATTCCACAATAAGGACTAAATTCCCCCATAAGGGCTAATAATATAAAATAATAAGGCAGCTTTCACTTCATGTGCCAATAAAAGTGCAGAAATATGATCTATCTGTTTTCTGTGATTTTTCTAAAAGCGTTTTCCCTTTTTTAACCCAACTAATAATAAATGATTCACATATGGTGAGCCTCCATCTCTCATATGACAACTAAATGAATGATTCATGGCATCTGTGCTACTTCAGTCTGTTTCACCTAAATAACAGAGGGACTCTCTTACTCTTTGACTGCTGCCAGTCTAAATGGCCTGATTTTCCATATTAGTGGAAATTTAACCTAAACCATGATGTAATTATGTAGAAAGCTGTTTTAAATGCTGCCTGTAGGGGGCAGCAAAGATGAATTCTTTTTATTTAGTTTAATCTGTTTAAAACACACACACACACACACACACACACACACACACACACACACACACACACACACACACACACACACACAAGAAAGGGACATTCATGGCTACTGTCACTGAGGCATGCATTATAATGTGCATCATAATTGAAGTAATTGAAAACTAATTAAACACCAAATAATCAAGTTTGACAGTTCTAGATTATAGGAAAATTTTTATCTGAATTCTGCACCAATGAAAATACCTGTTTAAAAACCCTATAAGGCCTAATTATTTCTGTTTAAATAAAATTATGGAAACTATTCAAATTACATAATATATTAAAATTGAGTATATGATCGTGTTAACTTTTAATCAACAATTTGATGCTTAAAAATGTATGATTTCAACAACAAAAGAAAACAACAAACCAAAGTTTGTCTACATTTATCTTCCACAAGGGGGCAGTGTAGGACTACGGTTTCTTTATAGCAGCTATAGAAACGTTTAAAAAAAGGCCCAGAAGCACCACTTTCTGTTTCTTTATTATAAATAATTTTGGTTTATGGTTTTTCTTCAATATTTCTGGTTCAGGACATATTGAGCTTCCAGTGAGTATTATAACTACTGGCTTAGATACAGGTGCTATTTAGATGGATTCAACCAAAGGAGCCAATAGGGTTTCAGAAGTTTTATTTAATGGGCTAATTAAAATGAATCGATATGAGTATGAGGAGTCAATTGTAAAGTAATGGATATATAACATAGCCTATACAATGGGGCAAAAACGTATTTAGTCAGCCTCCAACTGAAACAAAGATGTAGAGAGGCCTGTAACTTTCATCATAGGTATACCTCATCTATGAGACAAAATGACGGGGAAAAAATCCAGAAAATCACATTGTCTTATTTCCAAAGAATTTATTAGCAAAATATGATGAAATAAATATTTGGTCTCCTACAAACAAGCAATATTTCTGGCTCTCACAGACCTGTGACTTCTTCTGTAACAGGCTCCTCTGTCCTCCACTCGTTACCTGTATTAATGGCACCTGTTGTAACTCGTTATCAGTATTGAAAACACCTGTCCACAACATCAAACAGCCACACTCCAAACTCCACTATGGTCGAGAAGACCAAAGAGCTGTCAAAGGACACCTGAAACAAAATTGTAGACCTGCACCAGGCTTGGAAGACTGAATCTGCAATAGGTAAGCAGCTTGGTGTGAAGAAATCAACTGTGGGAGCAATTATTAGAAAGTGGAAGACATACAAGACCACTGATAATCTCCCTTGATCAGGGGCTCCACGCAAGATCTTACCCCGTGGGGTTGGAATGATCACAAGAATGGCGAGCAAATCCCAGAACTACACGGGGGACCTAGTGAATGACCTGCAGAGAGCTGAGACCAAAGTTACAAAGGCTACCATCAGTAACACTATGCCACCAGGGACTCAAGTCCTGCAGTGTCCCCCTGCTTAAGCCAGTACATGTGCAGGCCCGTCTGAAGTTAGAGAGCATTTGGATGATCCAGTAGAGGATTGGGAGAATGTCAGATGGTCAGATGAAACAAAAATAGAACGTTTAGGTAAAAACTCTACTTGTGTTTTAAGGAGAAAAAAATGCTGAGTTGCATCTAAAGAACACAATACCTACTGTAAAGCATGGGGGTGGAAACATCATGCTTTGGGGCTGTTTTTCTGCAAGGGGACCAGGACGACTTGATTCGTGTAAAGGAACGAAAGAATGAATGGGGTCATGTATCGTCAGATTTTGAGTGAAAACCTTCCATCAGCAAGGGCATTGAAGATGAAACGTGGCTGGGTCTTTCAGCATGACAATGATCCCAAACACAACGCCCGAGTAACGAAGGAGTGGCTTCGTAAGAAGCATCTCAAGGTCCTGGAGTGGCCTAGCCAGTCCCCAGATCTCAACCCCATAGAAAATCTTTGGAGGGAGTTGAAAGTCCATGTTGCCCAGCGACAGCCCCAAAACGTCACTGCTCTAGAGGAGATCTGCATGGAGGAATGGGCCAAAATACCTGCAACAGTGTGTGAAAACCTTGTGAAGACTTGCATAAAACATTTTACCTCTGTCATTGCCAACAAAGGGTAAATAAAGTATTGTGATGAAATTTCGTTATTGACCAAATACTTAATTTCCACCATAATTTGTAAATTCTTTAAAAAATCTAACAATGTGATTTTCTGGATTTTTTTCCTTATTTTGTCTCTCATAGTTGAGGTATACCTATATGATGTTCTATCTATCTATCTATCTATCTATCTATCTATCTATCTATCTATCTAGAGATGAATGCAAATGCTGAAATCTAGCAAACTGAATCAGGTTAAATCTGAATCCTGCTTTCTTTTGGGTGCTGATAAATATTTCACATGGGGCCCTATCTGACCTGTTATGCAGTGATTTATGTTGGCTTTCCTCTTCTGCTGAGTGAGCAGAACGGCTTCTTTCTTTTTCTTTTCATACTTGATAGAAGAGTTGATCTGGCATTTTAATTGTGTTTTCTCTTGACCTTTTCATGCCAAGTTTAAAGAGCAAAAATATATTTAAAAAAATCATAAGTGAATTTTTGATGTGATTTAAGCTGTATTTCAATGCTGGTCATTAACAGTGAGCTGCTGACCCAACAAATAATGTTTATCCCATTAAAGGGTTCCATGACAGGAGCTGATGGGACACGAGTATTTCTCACTCAGTTTGTTGACAGAGGGTTGAGATCAAGCTGATCAAACTGACAGATCAAGCACAACAGAGTCAAACAAAAATGCACATTTTCAAATTCTCAAGGCGATTAACTAAAGCATCCTCAGATTAATTCAGTGTCAGTTTAGCAGGTTCCCTGAATCTGATCACTCTTTTATTAACAGGTGAGCAAAGAAGTCTGCACTTGTTTAGGTAACGCTATTTTCAACTGAGATTTGAAAATGTGAGTAAAGGATTCAGAGAACAGAGGAGAAAATATGTGCTACAATGATTAAACCTCAAAATAAAGATTGCATCATTTAATTTTGTTATGGTTTAGGAGTGTTTCTCAATAGGGTCACATATAGTCGTGCAAAGGTTAGCTCTGTTGCCTGCAGGTAAGGTATACTGGTAATATGTGTGCACAGTTGGAAGCATTACTGGCCTCACAGGAAGAAAGTTGCAGGTTCAAATCCCAGCTGTGGTCTTTCTGCAATGAACTTTGCACGTTCTCTCCATGCATTTGTAGGTTTCCTCCAACTAGCCAAAAACATGCAGGATATAATCTGTCATCATTAGCAAATCTAATATGTCCCTGGGTGTGAGTGAGTGTGTGACTGGTTGCTTGTCTCTGTGTTGTACTGGAGACCTGTCCAGTCTGTCCCCTGCATGTTACCCAGTGACTCCTGGAGATAGACACCAGCTCCCAGCGACCGCATTTAGGAATAAGCTGTTATGAAAATGATTTATTTTAAATGACTATATTATTGGATATTATTGCGAATTAAAGCATACACAAGCTAATTGTAACATCAGATATCAGTGACATGAAGATCTAGACCAGCACTTCATCTCAATGAGTTTATTAAAAATAAAGACAGTTCCCATAATGATCCCCACACAGTTCATCTGTTATCAGTCAAAGTCAAACAAAAGTGTTGATATATTTACAGTACAGGTAGAACCCTAAAAATAACACAGTGTTTTCTCCCTTTTAACAGTCAGTAACTCGCATCATCCATCAGCGCCTCGTCACAGGGTAGATAAAAGAACATTTGGACGAGCAGGTGTTGTTTATAAGGTGTTTGATTATTTATTATTTTATTTATGCCACACAAACATCATCCTCCTACCTTGAGCTCCATCCAAGATTCAGGCTTCAGTCACTTTGGGAATCTTGCCGCCAAAGTTAGGTAACTTAATTTATGTGCATTATAGAAATCCAATGTCACACCGGGGACAGAAACAGGACAGAAACAGGACAGAAACAGGACAGAGGCTTGTCCTACCTTCCAGCGTCGGTGAGTGACAGATGGTATTGACTATAGAGTTCAACACTACTTTTTCCTCCTCTTTTACAGACACTTATCATTCAGTGGATGTGATTTTTAAACATGTCTGAGATTATTCTCTATTGTTTAACCATGTGATGTTGAAATTATTGCTTTAATTAGACATAAACAGTCAGTAAATATCATTGACTTCATTAGACTTCTCTTAATAAACACTAAAACACACAGATTAAAGTGTATGTTACTGTACAACACACATCTACATATATAAATATCTAATTCCTCATTAACATCCTGGAGATAAGCGACAATACAAAAAGATTTATTGTGAGAATGACATTCAGTTGATACCGATGGGGTTTCTATCATTTTGAATTGTTGCCTAAGTCCTAGTGCTGCATATAAATCTGTGTTTTTATGCACTAATTGCCAATATCATTAAGTTTAGAGGATCCATCTTCACCAGAACAGTGAATCTTTCATTGCATCAATATGTTCCGGAGGATATCCCTGCTTTGAACAGGGCTTTGTCTCTGTGTCAGCGCCTGTGGACCAGATTGGCCGTGTTGAATGAGAATCCTCCGGACCAGTTGGCATGCAGTCTATAGGCTCGTCCTCTCTCCCTTTCACTTGTTGGTTCTCTGCTCACATATCTGAAGATAGCAGCTCTTCCGTGGCTCCTGGAGACGTATTGTGACAGGGGACGAGGGGAAGGGCTGCCAGACAGATCTGAAGATGAGCTAAGAGAAATTTCCAAAGGAGGCTGTGGAGAGAAGAAAGAGAGGATTATCAGGACTCACTTGGTTACTAAATACGTTTTAACTCTTTAAAACCTGCAAATGTGAAATTATAGCCAGAATATCACAAATCTAAAATGAATAGTTTATTGAAGAATTGCATAAGAATTATGACATACATATTCATAATAAAATTGGCGCTTTCTCCCTGTAGAACTGCGATACTCCACTAGAGGGTAGACGACGTGTAAGATTTAACATAGCAGACTTTTCAGTGGTTGGAAGTGGGGACCATGAGGAAAATCCTCACTAGAAATACACAAATACAACTCACCAGCAAAGGGAATAAATCACCTCTAACAAAGTTTGATTCATTTTTAGGTTTACGTTTCTGTGTCAGCAAGTGGAGTTCATGTGGGATTTTTCCCATAATCTACAGCAAGGATACTCTTGGGTTTTTAAGGAATGTACTAATTTTATTAACGAGATAAAGGCTTTAAAAGTTTAGTCTTTATGTTTTGAATTATAGGGTTCAGTGCAGTGTTCCTGTATCATGCTGGTATTATGGTCTGAAGTACGTTTCTCACACGCAGTGTGGTCTGTGTTAGTCCCAAAGACTCATCTGCCTCTACTGCAATGGAACAAATCCTCTCTAAATCTCATAAACAAGGCTCTGGAGATGCTTGGAAGTCAAGTGCTCAAAAAAAGTAATTGCATAGTTCATCTTCCTTTGTGTACATGGAGACAGAGAAACACATTCCATAGCAGTAAAAATCTAAATCAGTCAAGAATAAACATGATGCTGTAAATACAAAAATACATAGACTATTTATTTCTGTTTGGATTTCATTTTCAAGATGACCATGTTTACTGTGTAGGTGCACCTGCATATTTCCAGTTAATTATTTGATATTATTATGTGATATTATCTAAAATGCAACAAAGTGCTTTGCTTGGTTTGTTTTTCCAATATTTTTTTCTTTATTTATCGCCTCAAACGACAGAGGAAGAGCCGACTTTTCTCTCCCGAAAGCCAAGAAAGCTGCGCCACCTGTTACAGATTGATGCAATGTGGCATTGGGGTAACGTTAAACCAGGAGGCAGTAAAGGGACAAACTGATGAGACAGATTGGAGCCGTGTGACTACAGGTCTGCAGACCTAGAGATGCCTCACTGATGAAAACTCATTTAAATAAGCTTCTTCAGAGCCAGTAGGTGCATTAGAAGAGAACTAGAGGACAGAAATAGAGAAGTAAACAAGCTGGAGGAATGTGTTTTGAGTAATGACACGTTCTATTTCTACGTGCTCATTTATACTTATAGTTTCATTTATATTCTACATCAGTGAAGCATCTCAGAAGAGTTGGAGGGGTAAAGGGTTGCCAAGACAGACTCCCGCAGCAATCACAGCACCACATGTGGACCACAAACAACACATGGCCTTGTTTTGCAGGAGAAAAGGGATACCAGTTTTTAGAAAGACTCCTTTAATTAACATTATGATTAGATAAGATTCCTATGACAGATGGAATGTAAAACCACAGACAGAGGAGGAAAATGTGATGCTGGTGTGGAAAATGGTATGAACAATTTAAAGATAAACCACGTTTGATCTGAACCCTCACTCCTCCAGACTTTTCAGATGTTACAAATCTTACTTGTTTCTTTGTCTTCCCTCAGAGAGCTGTAGCTCCGGGCTATGGAAACCATCAGCATCACCTATCACTGACTGACTGAAATAAAAGAGCCCATGCCTCTGAAACACAGAGTCTAAAAATAAAAATACAATATTCATGCATAAAAAGAAAAAAAGGGCAAAAGCTTTCTGAATCAATGACCAGGTAATCTACAAAGGAAGACAAACATGAGCATCCTGGAGTTTGAGCTGTGAGCTTGTGTGTGTGTGTGTGTGTGTGTGTGTGTGTGTGTGTGTGTGTGTGTGTGTGTGTGTGTGTGTGTGTGTGTGTGTGTGTGTGTGTGTGTGTGTGTGTGTATATGCATTGAACTGAGCTTAAACTCACTCTTTCATGTTGGTGAATGTCGAGAGATCCAAAGAGTTTTGAAAATGTTGTTTTTTTTATTGATGGTTCTAAAACTTGAAGCTTTTTCATGAAAAATAACAACAAAAACAGAAAAATAATGCTTTTGACCTAAATTGTCAAAACAAAAAAATGGAAAAGGAGATTATAATCCCAACAACTGCTTTTTAAGTGATTCCCCAACATTTTTTGGCCATAAATGATTTTATTATGGTTCTCTGAAAGGAACTAAAACAAGCATGTGACCATAATAAAGTCAGATGTTTTTCTCCTTAGAACCACCTCATCAGATAATTAAAAACACCAGGAGAAGGTTCTAATAAAATGTTAACGTGATTCAGTTCAACATTAGTTTCATGGGATACCATCTTTACTGGTGCACATCAATTCGCTTTGATATAAGTTATTCATTTTTATATTTTATTCAGTTCCCATAGCATCCTCGTAACATAATAATAGATTAAGTTGGACAGCTTGTTTAATAATAAGCGTTGCAAGTTTTGCAGAGGAAATGCAATGTGACAGAAGAGTTGAGTCTAAATGTGCCAAATGCTGGTCTGATTATTAAATATTTTAGTTGTCAAATTGTTGTGCAGAAATCCTTCTGTTTACTGGCCAAACATCAGTAAAGCAGTGAGAAGAAACTCTTAAATAATCTCTTCTCTCTCTAAATCTCTTTAAGTCCCTTTAGCCAGATTGTTTTTGTTTACTCTATTTTTTTTTGCCTCACTCGTGTGAAGAGACTTTTCATCATAGCTGTTTGCTTCTTCTAAAATGATATTTCAGTTGTTTGAACAACTGAGCCTGATGTAAACATACAAACAGGAATAAGAGCTGAATTAAAACACTAAGTCCTCTAATGTACCTCCCCACCCAGCTCATATCTTTATAATTCTGCAACCCCAGTAGTCTTCTGTTATAATATTTACATTTCTAACTAGAATTTGTCAAACACTTCACAGTTTTCTCCTTTGCATCCCAACTGGGTTTAGTTTACTTTTTCTCATTCATCTACACACCCCTCCACAGTGAAAGAAGAAAAAATCCAAATGTGTTGCCAACTTATTAAAACGATCCCACATGCATATTAAAAGTCTTTATTTCATGGACTCAAACTCATGCATCTCACTTAGGTGGTGCCTGGGAGGCCAGATAAACCCTGACTAGATTACATTAAGGCCTTACAGCTGATTGTGCATATTCCAAAGCACAGTAGCATCTATCTTCTGTAATCGTGAATGAAGAAAAGAAAGAACCATAAGTTGATAATTACATTCAACTATTTCAAAGTTTTTTCATAGAGATTAACTTAAGAGGAAAATGTCCACTGTTAAATAAATTTTCAAATTAAAAGCACAAAGTGATGCAGATAGAAGAGATTTAACACAAGAGCTGGGCTTCAACCTGCAACTATAGGTGAATTAAATTCTTGAATTTTATGGAATTCTTGACAGACATAATATTTCAATTATTTCCTTACTAGAAAATCCAACTTTTTTATTGTTATGGACCTGTTATGGCCCCCTGCTATTAGGTGAAATGAAGTAGCTATCCTCCAGGCAAATGTCACTGTGCCAGTGGATGATTGGCTGCTTGGGACGTCCCTGCATACACCCTCTGCCTCTTCATTGGTCTGGCCATGTGCAGTCCTAAATTGAACTGAGTGGCTACACCTGTGAGTGCAGCATAAAATCCTGCTTGGTGCAGCTTCATAGGCCCAGTCCCAATACTCGCACTACCATCCTTGCGCCCTTCAACTGCGTAATCCCGGCCAGGGGTGCGAGTGTTTAGGATGTCCCGATTCTCAAGTGCGGCAGTTGACCACGCCTCTTTTTCACACTTGATCCGCACTTCCCTGAAGTCTGTAATAATGCGGACTTTGGTGAAGGGTATTACCCACAATCCATTGCTGCATGGGAATTTTGAGAACAAGGTAGAACAATGGCTCAAGAAGTTAATTTTAAAGGGTGAGTCACACCATGGGTGGAGACTTAATTCACCCAAACTTCCTGTTAGAAAAATGCTCCTAAAGGAGGTGTCGCCTGGCGGACCGAGAGAGCAGCACTAAGGCAGTGATTCACAGCACCCCCCTCAACCCCCCCCCACGCGTGCTCTTGGAGTTTCTCATTTGGATAAACAAGTTGTTAACAAGCGCGTACACACGCAGCAGACTCATGGCTCAGGAGACTAAGCAAACACAGAAACTGCAGCAGGCTGGAGGATTTCTTGTCCACCGCGATCACTAGAAGAAAGGGGGGAGGAGAACGTTTTTTTTAAGGAGGCGAGCGGCTCTTAACGTCTCATATTGGCAGGTGAGTGGAAAAGACAACTCTGCTCATGCTCAACCTATTTAATCTGATTGAATGCTTGGTGCATGTATACTCACGGCTTGATCGGATGATTTCAGTTAGTGTCCATGTGAACAGAGATTTGGGATTTTTGATCAACTAAGATTTGAATCGGATAGGGGAAATTTGGCACATGTAAACGTAGCTAATGAGATCTTGCAATAACAGCGGGTGTGTCTTGGAAGTGTCTGGCCTGAGTTTCCCAATTAAATTCAATATTGCTAATATTGTCTAGCCTTTAGTATCGCAAAAGATATTGTGTTTAGCTGACTTCTGTTATTTGTCATCATAGTGATCTACAAACTGTTAGAGTGTGACATTTGTCAAAAAGAGCTGCAGACTGTGCTTAATGCTTGTGAAAGTGTAAGAATCACTGAAGAGATCTTTTTACACCTTTACTCTGATGTGAATAATGTGAAAGCCTTGTAACGCCGTCATGGCTAAGATCAGACACAAACTCAAATGAGATTTCAGCCGCATTTCTGTGTTTTCATCCTCTTCAAAATTTTATTGTAAGATCAATATTCAATTTTTGGTAAATGCGTTGGAGATGTATCAGGCCTGGCAGGTGGTGTGACGGCTCCACTTAATCACTGCAGAACTATAAGCATATTAGAAGACTTGTTCAGGTAGAAAAGTTGATGGGGTGTGTGTGTGTGTGTTTGTGTGTGTGCGTGTGTGTGTGTGTGTGTGTGTGTGTGTGTGTTTGAAGCTTTCTCTTCTTGCTCTTATCTTTAAATTTTACCATGACTGAGCTTCAACACAGCCACCGTTCAAAAATATCCTCTTCTTTTCTGCTACCAACGTAATCCTGCTCCTAACATAAATTCATATTTTTCCAGTCAATCTCACACCGTGCTAACGTATCTAGATTTAAAAGTATGGTGAGTGATTTGTAGTTATGCAGGTTTTTCTGCAGTTAAACTTCTTTTGAGATACAAATAATTAAATTTTGTGAATATCTGAAACAGGATATAAAAAGTAACATAACTTGTTTATGATTTGCATTCAGTGTCATTACATGCTATAAATATGACAGTGTTGTAAATAGTTAAGGCCCAGATTTGCACTTTTGCATTGACTCATCGTCTCATCACCACCTCTTCAACCTCTCTTAAAAACTGAAGCATCAACATTTTTCCAGCTCTTCTCACCTTCATCTTCTCCCAATTTCCCCCTTTCCTTTGAAACCCAGGTGTTAAATGAGGCCACCTCATTAGCCTGCCCTTCTAACTTAAGAGTCAAAACCTCGTGAACTGGGAAATTACGTCTGCTGTGCCCAACTAATGGAAATGTCCAACAGCTATTTAATTCTCTCTCATTACCTGTCGGTCGATCCGCATCCTTGAGTTTAGTGCAGTTCGATGATCTTGATTAATCTGAAGGTCATCAAAAACTCTACTTTTTGTTGAGTGTTGCAGAAGTTAAAAGTATAAACACGTTAACTCAGTTGAACAGAGTTGATGTGAGTGCATCTTGACTGGTAATAATAAATATTAAATCAGAGAGGAAAAAAATCTTTTGTGCAATTCAAACACTAGTTTGAACACCCATATAATCAGTTTGAACAAATATGACCTTATTTACTTGTTTGAATGAAACCTTAATAAAGGATAATAATAATAATTCTTGCAAAATCAGTTCATAATTCCCAATAAATGACAAATAAACCTAACTGTTGAACTTGTTTGAACATGATTTTAGTCCTGAGTGCTTAAATCAGAAGCAGAATTAACCATTTACAAGGAAAGTTTTGCAACTTTTGTTGTGTATGCAGAAAAAAGTTCTGCTCCTCGTGCTGCACTTAAAACGTCCACTACTTAATTAGAAGCACGCTAGAGACTACTAAAGCTGCAAGCTTGTTGCAGTTCACTTTAAATGCAGCAGAGCCACTCTCACTAGAGACGTACTCACAGCAAGGATGCTGCTGCTTTGAAGATTTTTGGACCAAAGGTAAACCTAACTAATGTCCATGATTGCCTCTGAACATTACCTAATGAAAAGAGAAGAACCAGTGTTTTAAATATGATTTCCGAGGATGTAATCATGACAATATTTCCAGATCTTGTCTTTGCAATGTTTGATTTGATTGTAACGCACGAACCAATTAATCCAAATGTTTAAGGGAAATATTCTGCTTTAAAATACAGGATGACAACAAGGCCAGCTTTGTGGACTGGAACCAAGATCAAAGACTCACTTTCATGATTCATGACCTTAATGGACAAAAAAAAAAAAAAACAGGAAATCAGTGCAGCATAAAGAACACATATAAACGAGAAACAAGCCACATCAGACAAATCCAGGGGGGCCAGTTTTCTGATTGGTTTGTAATAAAAGTGATCAATGAAGCTGCCGTTCAGAGGCAGTGCAGCAAATCAACAGCTCCCATCAAAACACCCACAAAGCCACAAGTAACTGCTCTTTGATGTGTAACTGCACGCATGTCGCAGCAGGCCTGCATGAGCTCAGACTGCATCAATCCAATTTGTCGACACGTATTTCTCGTATTGCTCTTGCTAAACAAAAACACGCAAAGAGAAACAAATCTATGACTGGATCAAAGGAGCTTCATGGTCACTCACCTCTGCTGAGGAGCTGCAGGTTGCGAACCTCTTCTCTGACTTGCAGCTGGAGGACTTGTTGGAGGACCTCCTGCCTCAGCGTGTCCTGCACGATTCCCATCCTCTCCAGCTTCTCCCCGTTTAAACGCAGCAACGCCCGTCCTGCCACAGAAGACAATGAGTTTATATTATAAGTCAATATAGACTTCCAGTCCTCCCTTTTCCTGCTTTTGTTTTTGTTGTCATGGAAAATTGAGGAGTTGGCTTTCAAAAATGTTATTTTGCCATACAAAGTTCATCACTTTGCAAGTAATATTCATGACCGAGGAAATATCCATTAAATGGTGCCTCAAATTACTTAGAGTATTAAATTAAAAACTTCTTGGCAACTGAAAAACAGAGCTGTGGATAAAACATGGATTCTATGTTCTTTGGGTTGAAAACTAAAATGAGGAAAATTAAATTTAGAATTGCTTTTAGGAGGTCTGCATTTGTTTGTGCAAAAAGTAAATGTAAGATTAAGTTGGATATTTACGATTCTAAGACGCGGTAATTTCTGCATGAGTTTGTATTTTTACAGCCTAATTTACATAAATGTTTCAGGAGTTTATTTCCCACTTAGCCCTGCAGCCCCCCACACCTCCCATTGAGTCGGTGCCTATAATCTGCAGCCAAGTTTTACTGCAGAATTTGGCAGTTAACCCTCTGGACACACACGTTTAACATGCCATTACCCAAAGTAAACAGCTTTAAAATCAAGCTGCACTTACACAAACACAGAGGCAGCATTAGAAGCCCATATGCATGGAGGTGCAGACAAACAGTGACTCCTATGTGGCTGGGAGACTTACAGCGTGTCCTTCAGTGGTGCAGAAAGAGGAGGAATCCATCATACCTGCAAGAAGGTCTGTACGACACCCAAAGCATAATTGGACTCATTACTCATGCAGTTCCCTCTCCATTTCATTCTATTCCTTCCAGTTTCCTTGATCCAAATATCAGAACATCCCCTGCATATTTATAAGCAGTTCACGGTAACATATATTAAATGGTCTTCCTGGTCCTTCTCTCTGGTTTCTGTCCTCACACACAATCTAAAATCTGCTTCTCTGGTCGTATTTCTAACCTGAGCAGCAGGTAAACACATCTGTGGTCTGAATATGTTCTTGGTAATTGTGTTCTTTGATCTTCAGACCCGTGGCGGAGGCTTTAAAGTGCTGAAGCCCTTTGTGTGTTTAATGGTATGGGGTTGTTGTGACTCACACTGGTTTAACAAACTCTCTTATGAATCAAACAGTTCTAGCCTCTTTACAACCAGATGGCCTGAAACAATACAGACAATAGTTACCTCTGATGAGCCGCAGCTCCACTCCCTTAGAGAAACTAATTAGCTTCCATAATTGTGGAATGATTTGTGCCTTTGTGTGCGCGTGCTGTTTAAGGGCTGATTATTTGCTTCCCTTTCGGAGCTCAGCCACTCATGGTGTTGAGCAGATTAACCCTATTTTGTTTGAACACATCCAGCTTTGGGACAAAAAAAAACAAGTCTAATAATTTCACTACTTCTCTAAACGCAAATTTGCTCATTTCTGCGTGTGTTCATGTAAACGTCTCCAACTCATCGCCACAGAGGCCCAATCTCGTTTGTGCCTGCCAGCAGCAGCAGTGTGTCCTAGAAAACCCCCTGCCCTTGCTGTGTGAGCGTGTGTGTATATAAACGTGTGTTTGTGTGTGTACAAAATGAGACAAAAGAGATGAATGGAGCTCAAATCAATTCCCCTCAGACAGACTTAATGCAGCTCCTAATAATTGCCTAAAGATGGGCAAAGTATGCTGTCAAAAGAGAGAAAAAAGACACAAAAACAAAAGCCTTTCCAGTGGAGATCACTTTCTCTCAATTTGGCCTCAAAATAAATTGCTTATTAATGATGTCTGTGGGCAAATGAGAAGCAATTTTGCCTTGGCTAGAACAATAACGACTCTTAAAGAAGTCGAGAAAGCAATCCGGAGGGAGGAAAGTCAAGACTTCCTTATAAAAAACAAATCTGTAGTTTGAGACTTTGACATGAAACTTATCTTTTGTGTTTTCTGATTTTATTTATCTTTCATATTTATTTTATGATATTTTGTGTTTTTATGATCATTTTATGACTTTAAGATTTGTTTTGTTCTTTGTGAAGAATAAGTGCTATATAAATAAACTTTACTTACTTATCTCATGAGTTAGTTGAAGCCTAAACTAAAGGATTTCACGTTTGAACTCTTGTTTAACAACACAAAGACTGTTACGACCCAGCTGGTGGGATCACAACATAAGGAGGAGGTCTGCACACATGGTGAAAGGTAGAGTATATTTATTAAAATCAGCCTCCAAAAGGCCACGCCAAAAATGCCACACAGGCAAGCGCTCCCAAAGGTGCTCCCTCTGATCAGTCTCATCTCCCTGGAGTTGCACCAAACAGCCTTTTATGCTGCACCCACAGGTGCAGCCACTCAAGAGCAATTACAAGCTGCACACAGCCGGACCAATGGTGATACAGAGGGGCGTGGGCAGGGAAATCCGAAGCAGCCAATCAGCTGGTTGCATAGCAACATTTGTTTGTTAGTTGGATGGGTACTTTGTTTCTCCCACTGGCGGAGGCCGTAACACCTCCCCCCTCAAAAGAGTTCCACCAAGGAACTCATAAGGACCACTGAAACTATTTAGCTCCTGTCCAGTCACCGTCTGAACTTGTGAAACGGTGGGAGAGAGAAACAAACAGCCCACATACGATAACAGAAAAATGTCAATAGAAAAGTGATGGACCGGCCAAAATGAACAAAAGAAGAGTGACCACCTAGACCAGCCCACATAGGGCCGTTGGATCTAGTGACCTCCCTCTACCCTGGGTTAACAGGAAAACTAAGCAGAATAAACAGAAATAAAGCCGCAAACACTAGACTACCGGACCAACCACAAAATAAATTAAAGACACAAGCTACCACAACAGTAACATGTACCCCAGACAATATACAACAGCCACAGACAAAAGGATCAATTACACAGATGTTGCTAAATAAAAGGGACCGAGTAACAACTGCTGATTCAAACACAATGTGAACTGCTGTCTACACAATACAGGGTCACACTAAGTGGTTCTGTTCCACTGCAAATTACTGCAGTAAGGAAGTTCTTAAAACACAAACAGTGTGCCCCCCCCCCAACCTGATCACATCTAGTGGAGTTCTGCTCCACATCCGAGTTACGGCTTTCACCCGGCCAGCAACACACACAAGTGATCAGCCAAAATCGGGGTAAAGGCATCCAAACAAATTGACCTCATAACAACAAAAAAGCCAAACCGTTGGCATTCCACAAACATCAACTGGCGAGCAGCAACTGGAGCTCAAAGCTCATAGAAGAATAACATGGTGCTTATCTCAAGCCACATCCACAAGCCTCTAAAAAGACAAATAAAGGCCAGGCTGCAAAACACAATACTAAATTAAAACACCAGATCCAGCCTCCTCCAATGAGTACAGATGATCCCGGACGAGCCCCCATTTGTTACGACCTGGCTCGTGGGATTGCAACATAAGGAGGAGGTCTGGACACATGGTGAAAGGAAAAGAGTATATTTATTTTAAAATAAGCCTCCAAAAGGCCACGCCAAAATTGCCACAAGCAGAAGTTCCCTAAGGTGCTGTCTGATCAGCCTCATCTCTCTCTGAAGCTGCACCAAGCAGGCTTTTATCTTGCACCAACAGGTGTAGACACTCAGTGCAATCAAGGACTGCACAGAGCCAGGCCAATTGAATAGAGGGGCATAACAAAGACGAATGACCATGAACACACACTTGTTAATGTAAAAGCTTATATATTTTTTGTTTTTGTGGGAGTAAACTGATGCACGCAAAGCAAACAGAAACATGGAGATAACATGCAAGCTCCAACCATGCCTGTAAAACCACATCTGAAAAGGGTCTAGCTGCAATCAGATTTGTGATTTTAAATACTTTAGTGACATGGTAGGGCTAGGCAATATGGCCTAAAATCAATATCATGGTATATTGAAGAGTTCACCTCGATAATGATAAATGGACAATAACTACATGTCTGCGCAAAACCAAAAGTTGTCCACTAGATGGGGCTGTCACGTGTATTACGTTGAGTCATGTTGTCATGTGACTTGAGGTAGTACAGATTCTTAAATGGACATTAACGTCGCCAACCAACACAGATCTTTTCATTTTTTTTATTACCAAATTTATTGACTGGGAAAAATTTTATCGATCAGAGTCAGAAATTTTGATAACGATAAATTTTCGATTTATTGCCCAGCCCCATGACATGGTAAACATGACAAAAGCCGAGTACATACCTGCTTGCTTCTATTTTCTTATAATTACAGAATGATGCACATGAATGCAGTGGTAGCCGTAATGCAAAAGGAAAAACGAGTAGAAAACAACATTCTCCTAAAGAGACTAAAGAGTAATTCAGTTAAGTTTAGGAAAAAATAAATTAGAGTAGATGCCTGGGCATTTCAAAAACCTAATATTAACATTAATAAAGGACATTAATAACTGTGAACAGATGAATTATGGAGCGGTAAAACTTATCACCTGCTGCCAAAAGGCAAACTTCAGGCGACTGTTAGCAACATTTCTCCTGAACACCTTGACAGATTTTAATGAAACTCAGAAAGTTCATCTACAACTGATTCACTTTTGGATTCAGCACAATTCAAGATGGCCTCCATTGATAAATCAGCATGGGAAAACACAAAAATAGCCCAAACTCAGTCAATTGTACAGATACTGAGTTCTACTTTAATGAGGGACCCATTCCCGGCACATACTCTAATAAACATTAGATTGCTAATAATATTTTCAAGATTTGACCAAAACCACAAAAACTCCATTAGTTATGGAACAAAGGTCCAAACTTTTTAAAATTGGCTATTTTGATTGAATTGATGGATGTAAAAATTTGACTTTTAAAAATAGAAATGCAAAAAATAGTTTTCTTGCACTATCCTAAATGTCTACCTGCTCAACATATCAATATACATTTTAAAGACACTGGTTTTATTTGGGCTTTTGGAAAAGGATCTGGAAAACTTTGTAGATCGAGGCATAAAAAATGTTTGCCTTAAAGGAAAGCCACAAATTCCTTGATTTGGTAATTGGTAGTTTCTTAAGAAATAAATTTCCATCTATTACCAACAACAAGAACAGGATATGGATCACTCTGTCTTCAGTAATGAAAGCTTTATGTGCACACATCTGCTTTGTTCACTACTGCTTAAAGGAATGCTAGGGCTTTAAGTGTTTTCATTTTATTTTATTTTTTAGTGTCTAGAACACTAAACCTTAATCTGCCCAACAACCAATACATGTATGCATCAAATGGTTTAAATTCACACACATATGTGCTTACGTCATAAATACTCAGATCCAGCATCCTTCAATACGGAAATTAATTTTTATGTAAAACATTTAAGAGCATCTTTTAATTCACGCTGATCTTACGATTCAACAACGACAAAAGGATTTTAGTTAAGATTACAAGAAGGAATCACAGGAGGTGATAATGGTGGCAAAATGAAATGCAGCTGGACGTCAGCAAGTAAATTAGATCTGAGCCGTTCTGTCAGCTTCTCTCTTTGGGAATACATTAAAAAAATGATCACATCAGAGCCGCTGTAGCTCTGACAGTGGCAGCATTGTTAACCCTAAAGCCATCGAGCGCGTAAAGCATGTGTTTCTCTGAGAGCCTGCGTGTGTGTGTGTGTGCGTGCGTGCAAATGTAACTGAATGGTGGCTAACCCTACGGCACAATACGGCAATCTGTTCTTTGTGCAATACTGAAAAACAGCTCCACCGTCTGCTCTGTTAAAGCAGGGGATACATGCAAGACTTGTGTGTGTGTGTGTGTGTGTGTAATCATTTAATATGCTTTCATGAGCTATCTCACAAACACACAATATTAACTGATGATCTTTCCTGCAGCTTTGCCTTTCTTCTTCCAAACTAAGCTTCAACCTTTAGCTACCTCCTTTTAAATCTCCTTTGCAGAAATGTGAGCTTAAATTTGTTTTGAGCTTAAATGACTAAGCTATGAAACCTAAAAATAAATAATGTGACATTTAGCAAACATTTCAGTAAATAATTTGTAACACTCTCGTACAAATACGATCCATATTCTGCTCTTTGTAAAGCTAAAGACCACAAACTCTCCTCATAAATAAGTTAAGTGATGGATTAGCAGAGTCAATAAAGTAGTTAAACAGACTTAGAATTCGTTTACAAGATCTTAAATAAAATCTACAGCATGCACGCCACACATAGTTCACTTTGAATGAAACCTCTTCTAAAATATATTAACAAAACACCTGATAAACTCTCATTCATTCAGTAAAACTATATGGATAACATTGAGATACATTGCATGTGTGACTGTTAAAGGGACTTTATGGACTTTGAAATTTTCATGCTCGCTATCGCCCCCTCAGGCCAAACGTGTAACTGCAGCTTCAATTGTAAGCTCGTGCACGAGGCATGCATGCTGTACTCCTGAATGAAAACAACAGCTGAGTCAGTCCTGCTGCTGATGGCTCTTCTAAATTGTCTTTCAAATCTGCCTCCACACAATTAACAATGTCGAATACAGAATATAATAGAATAGAATAGCCTTTATTGATTTTGTACAGGGTACAGTGTAATTGGAGTGCCACTCCCTTTGGTGCAAAATGTAAAAGAATACAAAAAATAATGCAGAAATGATATAAATATAAAATCAACAATAATATGTGCAAATATACACAGAGTAGCAGCATTAGTTGGGTTCTGTGCAGGCCACTATTGTAAGCAGAATGTTAGCATATTGAGTGAAACTCAAATAGCACATATAATTGTTAGCCTATATAATAATTATAATTGTTATATAATAATTATAATTGTGATAATTGTCAGCTTCATCCAGGCCAATGCAAGGAAGTTGGTCAACCTTCTCCTGTGATGCACACCTATTGCACAAGAAAAATAAATATTATATAATCAGTGAATAGAAAGTGAGAGTGGGNTATGTCCATATCTAATCCTTTCATTCATGTTCTGATGCAGAAACAAAGAATTTGGCTTGTTTACTGAAAAACACAGAAGCACTGCCAACTGTTCTGACTACATTTAACCAGATTAAGTGTGCTGAATTGTTACACACATGAATGCAAAATGCACACACTCTTCTAGCCTAAAACTCAGGTCTCTTTCTCTCTACTGGCTAGTTAACTTCGTCATTACCTCACAGAAACTCTTCTCATATTAAATTGTAATAAACACATATTGTGTGCTGTAAATCTTTGCAAGCTCAGTGCAGGATGCCAAGATTGGAGAAGCACAGTCAAATTTCTTTTTGCCCATTAAAAACTTTGCAGCCGCATTTTGCACCATTTGCAGCCTTGCTAACGTTGCCCTGCTCACCCCAAATAGGATGGAGTTGCAGTAATCAATTCGAGTTGTAATAAAAGCATGCACTACTATCTCCAAATGGTGTCTTGACAGAAATGGTTTTATTTTAGATAAACGATGTAGATGATAAAAAGAGGAGGACAATGCAATGAGGTGGGTACATGTGGGTGACCCAACCTATCTGTGAAGATCTACTTATGAGGTTAGGCAAGTCTAATTTCAAAGAAGAAGAAGCTACATATACAAAATGATATTAGCTAGCAAAAAGATATTTAAAATGGACAACATAAATGCAAAACTGGATAGTGACTAGTACCATTTTGTGGACAACCATAAGGTGAAGCTGGATGTGTGGCAGAGCTTTGGAATGGTCATTAAATAATGAAAATAACATAATCAGGTCGGGTCGTGGCTTTTAAATCAACAGGTAGGGTCAGATTTGACTGAGAGGTAACCACAGGTCATGTTAGAAAATCATCCTAACAATTAGACCCAAGCACGACTCTGGTCTACACCGTTAACTGGGTTCTATTAATCCTGCTAACAGATGTCTTAATATCACTAGACTATTTTATAAAAGCTGTTTTAAACAGTCAGTGGGAACTCTCTTCACTAATTACATATTGTGCAAACAGGAGTTACACGTGTTTCAAGCAGGATTTATAAACACCTGTGAACACTGGTGCAATGAGAAGAGCTGACATGCTTTAGGAACGGTGTTTCAAACTGTGTTTATAACGAAAGGTGAAAACAGCAACAGAATATGCAGCGCTCTGACCCACTTTAACTCCATGAGTGGAGATGAAATAAACTGAAACAGGAAGATGAGACACAATTAGCTCGTTATTCCAGTTCTAATCTGACTTCTTATTATTGTTGAAGGAAAAGATTTTATCCTAAATTAAACAAAGTAAAAGAGAAAATATCTCTGAGATTTTAAACATGGAGCTCACAGCATTTCCATTAGTTGTGAGTGACATGAGGTCCACCTCCAGCTCCTGAAAACAGATTAAACAGCAAAGAGTTGGAGGTGTCAGCAGCAGAGGTGGTCCTAAGAGAAGTTCTGGCTCCAGTTCAGAGCTAGAACCAGTTGGTGGAACCACCTCCACAGTGTCAGCCATAACCATAAAGACATTAGTATTTCTGGTAGAGTGAATGAAGCTCACACACCACACTGGATAATGACAAAAGGCAATTTGCCAGCAGTTTAATTGAACAAACGTCAGCATTTTTCCTCACAGTAATAATCTAAACCGAATTCAAACTTTATGATGCATGTAGTGAGGCTCATGCAGAGGACTGAGGTTAAGCAGGTATTTTATGTGTAATGCACAAAACACAGAACAAATTATAGCAACATGTACATTACTATAATACATTTAAATAGAATTGTGCACTTTTTGGTAAGAAAACTATTAAGTTCGACTCCAGACAGCCATTCCAAATGTTTAAATTGTATCGTTGTAAAGAAGTAGTGTGAATTCCACATTTGTGTTTCTTCTCCATTAATTCACTTCTTTGTGTTGGTGTCAGCTCAAAAGGTCAGCTACTGCATTCTGTAATGAGGTCTCCTCCTCCTTTAAGAAACCAGTTCCAGTGTGGTCGGCTTTATGAGCCTTAAATGAAAACTCGGTTTTTCCACTTTGTTGCGTTTGCTTGTTTCCGCCCCCAGCTGAGTTAGGTGCTAAAGCCGTTTCAATAAGCCAAATTTACAGCTTTACTCCACAATTATTTGAGATCGGTTTGAGAGACGTGTATAAGTTATCTCTCCACTAAAAAGGAGAGAATTGTTCCTTCAGCTCTGAGCAGCTACAGCTGCTGTTTGCGTTGAAATTGCATCATCTTTAGGAGAGGAATAATTCAGACGAGTTTCAAAGAACAAACATGTTTTTATTCATTTAATTAAAGGCTTCACAGCAAAAAGGAAAACCTGTGTTGAAAGAAAAAAAAACCCAGATATGTTTATTAAGATTAAAAGATAATAGAGAACACGTAGAGAATGTTGCTCTGAGATTTCTCAGGCTGCATGGTGGTGCAGTTGGCTGCATGGTGGCTGCATAGTGGTGCAGTTGGCTGCATGGTGGCTGCATAGTGGTGCAGTTGGCTGCATGGTGGTGCATGGTGGTGCAGTTGGCTGCATGGTGGCTGCATAGTGGTGCAGTTGGCTGCATGGTGGTGCAGTTGGATGCATGGTGGTGCAGTTGGCTGCATGGTGGTGCAGTTGGTAGCACTGTTGCCTCACAGCAAGACGTTTGCTGGTTTGAATTCTGCCTGTACTACCTTTCTATGCAGAGTTAGCATGTTCTCCCCATGCATGTGTGGTTTTTCTCTGGTTTCCTCCCACAGACCATGTCAGGTTAACTGGAGACTCTAAATTGTCCCCGAGTATAAATGTGGTCATGTTTGTCTCTGTGATGGACTGGACACTTGTCCAGGGTGTCCCCCGCCTCTCGCCCGACAGACACCATCTTCCCGTGACCCCACTAAGGAAAAGTGGCGTGAATGTGTGAGAATAATGAACGGACATGTTCAAATTAATAACGTTAAATAGACCTGCAGATGTTGTGTGTGATAAAACACATTTTATAGTAATTATGCTTTCAAACAGATGACCAGAAAATCTGTAATAATTTATCCTTAATTATAGCTGAAGATCAGCAACACTGGCTCATTACTGCTGAAAATAAATAAATAAATAAATAAATCTCACTTAACTGATAAACAAACTTAAATGCTAAAGTTGTGTTAATTAACTTGTCATTAAATTGCAATTGTTCACATTTTCTCCTGTTTAGTGTAAAACCAACGGCATTGAGAAAGAGATAGCGAAGGTGAACACAGACAACAAAAGAGATAACGAGAGAGAAGATAGTGAGCTGGAGAGCAGACTACTCATTCTATGAATAATGGCCTTCATCATCAGGAAGCCAGACAGCAGGGAAATGGAATGATAGCTCCCAATCATCCCTCCGTCTTCTTTTTCCTCCCTTCCTTGCTCTCCTCGCTCCATTTGTTGGCCATCCATCAGGCTGTATCTCCTCTGGCCAGTTCTATCTCGTCCATCGCAGCCTTTGCTACCTCCCAGCTCCTCCTGAGACCTACTTCTGTCCAGCTGGAGGAGGTCCCTCATTTGTTACGTGCAGAAGAGTTCGAGGGGGTGGGGGGGTAATAGAGTGGAAGTTTATCACGGAGGAAGGAGGGATGAAGAAAAAGAAACAAATAGCGAGAATTGATGAAAAATAGTGGTGCAGCAAAACATTTGATTAAGGTAAAACGATGAGCGGTGGAATCTTATTCACCTTTAATATGACGTGATTAACAACATTTAGGTTGTTAGAGAACTGCCCTTTAATGGCCAAACTATGGTTGATGTGCAGAAAGAAACAATAGAAGTTAAGTTCTGTCAAGCTGCAAGATTTTATTTACCCCACCACCAATAAATAAATAAAATAAAGTAAAAATAAATAAAAACGTTGGTGAGTCACAAACAGCTTGACATTTCGTTCCTGGACAGAACTGTACAAGATCTGGTGACTGAACACTTTTCAATGAAGGCAAATGTTCTGAAAAGTATGTTAATAAATACATGTATTTAATAACTAATTTTGTCCAACACTTTCTTATATAAACATGCATGTGAGATTGTTTGTGCACATATTAGAGAGCATGTGTAGTTTATGACTTTGTGTGGAGGTCATACAATCAATTCATACATGAGAAATAAAATCCAAATAGGAGTCCACATGTTGTTCTTCCATCCGTTCATTAATCTTTATCTTCCTCACATCCTTCCCTGCAACAAAAGTTGACTTTTTTATTTTGTTTATGCACAAATAATTTTTCTTCTTTTATTGTTTATCAGGTCCTTTATTCTACCTCCACTCAGTCCACTCATCCCATCATGTTTTCACGCTGACCACACTCCCTCCACACCCCTTCTTCTTTGTCCTCCTTTGATCTTTTATACTTTCCCTTTAATACACTGAGTTATGTTTTACCGTGTGTGTGTGTTCTGGCACACACACACACACACAGCAGCTGAATCAGGGATTAACTAAAAGTCAGGGGAGCGTGGGGAATCTGTAAAATTGATTCTTTGTGACCGATAACACCTCTCTTCCAGTGACTGCCTGTTGGACCCTGCATGAGACTGATGATTCATGCTAAGCTAATTAGCAGTAAAACTGTAAGTATAAATGTGCATGAATGGGTAAATCAATGTTTTATGGTATGCATACAACGTACTGCGTCTCACACCTCTCTTTGCTCTCTGTTGTTAATCTTTTCCTGGAGTCACTTCGTTTCTCAGCAGGATGCTGAACAATCGCCCTCCATCTTTCCTGCAGTCTGCTGTCTGACCAAACAACTATTTCCGTTTCCCCTAATTACCCACTGAACTCTTGCTCTGCTGTCGTTACACAATTAGATCTTCAATCTGTCTCTCTGATCCCAAACACCCTGACAGATCCTGACACATGATCCTTCATATCTTCTTCACTTTTCCATCTCATTTCGTCTTACATCTAATCTCTCGTTTCTCTCTTCACAGCAACCCTCCCTGTCTCCGTTTCATCATTTAGCACCTTGTTATCTCTTGCTGCTCCATCTAGTCCTCTGCATTTGTGTAAGTGTGTCACTGTGATTCTGAAAATGACTCAGAGGCTCATGTGTCTGCTTGACCGTTCTTGTGTAAGTAACTTTGTGGAAGTGTGTGAACTGTCAACCTCCGCCAGCTTTGTGCAGCTCTGCCTTTGGTTGACCTCGGGACGCTGAGTGTGTAAAAAAGCCTCACACTCATGCAAATACGAGCAGCCTCTCAGTGGGCGGACGAGGAGCCAGATGGGGTGTTCACAAAGCTCTCTATTTAGCATGAGTCAAACATGTGTCTTAGACAGAGCAACGCATCACTGAGTGGCAGAACAAGGACAATGCAGGCTATTATTTCTCTCTCTATGTTTCTGTGTCTTTCAAACCACCGGCCTTCATAACACATCACTTTACAAGCACAGCCATTGCCTACCAAGGTGATGCTTAGCCCTGTGGAGCTTACAGCGACAATACTAAACGGTGCATTTTGAACAAATAGCTTTGTGAAAGCTCTGACGGTAAATTTCACAAGTTTTTTTTCTGTTGTTGCATCTTTACTGCTGATAAAGGAACACAGAAGAGTTCTGAAAGACATTGTTGTGAATAGGCATATAAATGCAACATCGTAATTACGGTAATTTAAAAGTATCTCTGTTATCTAAGTTTAGCTAAAGCTCCAGGAGTGAAGAGGTTCCAGAATTGCAACAGGGCTGGTCCTAGAGTTGGATCTTTAAAAAAAATAAAATAAAAGATTAAATACTATGCAACTTTTTCATATTTACAGTTTTTCTCCATTGGTTTGGCTCATTTCATACATACATACAGAAATTACATTCTCAAAACTCTGAGATCATTTGGCAAAACACTCTCACAGTTTAGCACAACACTATAGCTCACCTGCAAAAGCTCATATCTCTTCCAGAACTGTTCGGTCAGGCTTCAATCTAAATCCCTTTCTCATTTAAACAGTCAGTGTCTCCAAAATGGCAAAGATCCTTCTCAATAGCTTTGGCTCATTTCTCCACACAGATCGGACATTCTCATCATTCTTGGTGCTTTTGTCAAAATAAACCTGGATGGTTGATCACAACAACATGGTTCACCTGCAAAAGCTCATATCTCTCCTAAAACAGTTCACTCATGTGTCAAAACTACATTCCTTTCTAATCTGAATAGTCAGTGCCCCCAAAACGCATCGTCCCTTTGGCATTGTGTGAGTACTGCCACACAAAATGTTTAGATGTTTTGTCACTATGGCAGAGGACCAACAATATACAATGATGTATGATATAAGTATCATAATGATAATTGTATAATACAGTAAACTGCGGTTTTCTGTTGAAATTGTTGAAGTCAGATGAAGCAAATACTGATTCTGAAATCAGGTAAAGGCGGTATTGAAACCAAATAAGTGAACTACTGCTTACTGTGATTACAGGTAAGGTTATAATGAGAGACAACCAGCAACTGACTTACATTTACATACTGGTACCGCAGCTCCTTCACTCTGTCAGAGTTCCTCTCAAATGGTACCTTGTACATTTGTTTCATTGTCATCTGATGCTTCTTCAAAACCCGGTCTATTGTGGAGATGCTTATTGTGTTTATATTTATAGTCTAGTTTTACCTGACTGTCAATGACTGTCATCAATGTATCAAATATTCAAAGAAATTCATATATGGTATTCATGGTACTATGTTCTTGACCAGTTTTGACAATTGAACAGACAGTTGTGCATGCGAGTACTTATACAATGAAATCATGCTGACATGTTTTGGAGAGAATGATCATTGGACTGAGAATCAACTAATCAGTTTAGATCTACAAGATCTATTCATTTGGAAAATGTGCTAAATGTGGGCTAACTGCATAACTGTAGGCTACTTGTACTTAATCATTTGCAAAGATGCACTGAGACAATTGAGACATGTACTAATGCATTTGCCGTTTGATTAAATGAAGGAGAAATGCCATTCTGTTGTGAACATTTGCCAAGAGGTTTGTCCATGTTATTTTGAGAATGTAATTTCTGTTTCANTAACATGCAAGCTCCAACCATGCCTGTAAAACCACATCTGAAAAGGGTCTAGCTGCAATCAGATTTGTGATTTTAAATACTTTAGTGACATGGTAGGGCTAGGCAATATGGCCTAAAATCAATATCATGGTATATTGAAGAGTTCACCTCGATAATGATAAATGGACAATAACTACATGTCTGCGCAAAACCAAAAGTTGTCCACTAGATGGGGCTGTCACGTGTATTACGTTGAGTCATGTTGTCATGTGACTTGAGGTAGTACAGATTCTTAAATGGACATTAACGTCGCCAACCAACACAGATCTTTTCATTTTTTTTATTACCAAATTTATTGACTGGGAAAAATTTTATCGATCAGAGTCAGAAATTTTGATAACGATAAATTTTCGATTTATTGCCCAGCCCCATGACATGGTAAACATGACAAAAGCAGAGTACATACCTGCTTGCTTCTATTTTCTTATAATTACAGAATGATGCACATGAATGCAGTGGTAGCCGTAATGCAAAAGGAAAAACGAGTAGAAAACAACATTCTCCTAAAGAGACTAAAGAGTAATTCAGTTAAGTTTAGGAAAAAATAAATTAGAGTAGATGCCTGGGCAATTCAAAAACCTAATATTAACATTAATAAAGGACATTAATAACTGTGAACAGATGAATTATGGAGCGGTAAAACTTATCACCTGCTGCCAAAAGGCAAACTTCAGGCGACTGTTAGCAACATTTCTCCTGAACACCTTGACAGATTTTAATGAAACTCAGAAAGTTCATCTACAACTGATTCACTTTTGGATTCAGCACAATTCAAGATGGCCTCCATTGATAAATCAGCATGGGAAAACACAAAAATAGCCCAAACTCAGTCAATTGTACAGATACTGAGTTCTACTTTAATGAGGGACCCATTCCCGGCACATACTCTAATAAACATTAGATTGCTAATAATATTTTCAAGATTTGACCAAAACCACAAAAACTCCATTAGTTATGGAACAAAGGTCCAAACTTTTTAAAATTGGCTATTTTGATTGAATTGATGGATGTAAAAATTTGACTTTTAAAAATAGAAATGCAAAAAATAGTTTTTTTGCACTATCCTAAACGTCTACCTGCTCAACATATCAATATACATTTTAAAGACACTGGTTTTATTTGGGCTTTTGGAAAAGGATCTGGAAAACTTTGTAGATCGAGGCATAAAAAATGTTTGCCTTAAAGGAAAGCCACAAATTCCTTGATTTGGTAATTGGTAGTTTCTTAAGAAATAAATTTCCATCTATTACCAACAAAAAGAACAGGATATGGATCGCTCTGTCTTCAGTAATGAAAGCTTTATGTGCACACATCTGCTTTGTTCACTATTGCTTAAAGGAACTAGAGGCAGGAAAAAAGAAACGATACTCACGAGCGACGCGCCCGGCTCTGCGAGTAACTGCAGCCCAGCACGGGAGCGTGCACAGACGGCTATGTTACACAAACACAAAAATACCATTACCTGACCCTCTTCACACGCTCTCACGCCACACCTCCAATATCTCACGCTGAAAAGGCAACTCCCCGCCGCTCTCACGGACAATATTGCGGCGAAGCAATCCACGCTGCAGCCCTGATCACAGCTAATGCTACTACTGTAGCATGATCACAGCTAATGCTACTGCACGGTAGCTCTCTCTGAGTCATCGGTGAGGTCAGATCATTGTCATCATCTCTAAACACAACCTATAATGTTTCTTACCTGCTCACTAGGAAATGAGCCATGGCAGCATCCTTTTTGAGTCCCAGATATAGTTGAAGCAGCCTCCATTCGTCAATCACGTATCCGATATAGATTTGGGTCCCTGCCTGTCTTTTACCATATTTGGTTTTTGACTCACGAGATGCCGCTGAATAAACTTCCTTTGTGCCACGCTTGGTCATTTGCTGGTTGCAGTAGAATCAAAGACTGTATATATAAGAGAGTAGAATCCATTCCCACAGTTCTTCTTTTGGAGTTTGGCGTTTGGCAAGCAACTTAAGGTGCAATAGCGCCACCTACCGATCTGCAGTGTCAAACACATTTTCTTTCTGTTTTGAAGCTG
>SSNS01000571.1:288803-333335 GCA_006937985.1 Aphyosemion australe
TAATTACAGAATGATGCACATGAATGCAGTGGTAGCCGTAATGCAAAAGGAAAAACGAGTAGAAAACAACATTCTCCTAAAGAGACTAAAGAGTAATTCAGTTAAGTTTAGGAAAAAATAAATTAGAGTAGATGCCTGGGCAATTCAAAAACCTAATATTAACATTAATAAAGGACATTAATAACTGTGAACAGATGAATTATGGAGCGGTAAAACTTATCACCTGCTGCCAAAAGGCAAACTTCAGGCGACTGTTAGCAACATTTCTCCTGAACACCTTGACAGATTTTAATGAAACTCAGAAAGTTCATCTACAACTGATTCACTTTTGGATTCAGCACAATTCAAGATGGCCTCCATTGATAAATCAGCATGGGAAAACACAAAAATAGCCCAAACTCAGTCAATTGTACAGATACTGAGTTCTACTTTAATGAGGGACCCATTCCCGGCACATACTCTAATAAACATTAGATTGCTAATAATATTTTCAAGATTTGACCAAAACCACAAAAACTCCATTAGTTATGGAACAAAGGTCCAAACTTTTTAAAATTGGCTATTTTGATTGAATTGATGGATGTAAAAATTTGACTTTTAAAAATAGAAATGCAAAAAATAGTTTTTTTGCACTATCCTAAACGTCTACCTGCTCAACATATCAATATACATTTTAAAGACACTGGTTTTATTTGGGCTTTTGGAAAAGGATCTGGAAAACTTTGTAGATCGAGGCATAAAAAATGTTTGCCTTAAAGGAAAGCCACAAATTCCTTGATTTGGTAATTGGTAGTTTCTTAAGAAATAAATTTCCATCTATTACCAACAAAAAGAACAGGATATGGATCGCTCTGTCTTCAGTAATGAAAGCTTTATGTGCACACATCTGCTTTGTTCACTATTGCTTAAAGGAACTAGAGGCAGGAAAAAAGAAACGATACTCACGAGCGACGCGCCCGGCTCTGCGAGTAACTGCAGCCCAGCACGGGAGCGTGCACAGACGGCTATGTTACACAAACACAAAAATACCATTACCTGACCCTCTTCACACGCTCTCACGCCACACCTCCAATATCTCACGCTGAAAAGGCAACTCCCCGCCGCTCTCACGGACAATATTGCGGCGAAGCAATCCACGCTGCAGCCCTGATCACAGCTAATGCTACTACTGTAGCATGATCACAGCTAATGCTACTGCACGGTAGCTCTCTCTGAGTCATCGGTGAGGTCAGATCATTGTCATCATCTCTAAACACAACCTATAATGTTTCTTACCTGCTCACTAGGAAATGAGCCATGGCAGCATCCTTTTTGAGTCCCAGATATAGTTGAAGCAGCCTCCATTCGTCAATCACGTATCCGATATAGATTTGGGTCCCTGCCTGTCTTTTACCATATTTGGTTTTTGACTCACGAGATGCCGCTGAATAAACTTCCTTTGTGCCACGCTTGGTCATTTGCTGGTTGCAGTAGAATCAAAGACTGTATATATAAGAGAGTAGAATCCATTCCCACAGTTCTTCTTTTGGAGTTTGGCGTTTGGCAAGCAACTTAAGGTGCAATAGCGCCACCTACCGATCTGCAGTGTCAAACACATTTTCTTTCTGTTTTGAAGCTGTCGTGAACGGGCAAGCAGTGTCAATTGACGCCATATCCGTAGGGCAGCGCAGGAAATTCGTGACCGAACTGCAGCGCATTTTGCAGCAAACAGCCTGTTCAAGAAAATGGAACGATACATGGGTGGCCTCATTCTTTTAGGTTTATAACGCTTCATCACCCATTAGCTTTGAAAAAATGAACATACATGTTTAATTTTTTACAGATTTTTTAAAGATCCTGCCCCTAGTTCCTTTAAAGGAATGCTAGGGCTTTAAGTGCTTTCATTTTATTTTATTTTTTAGTGTCTAGAACACTAAACCTTAATCTGCCCAACAACCAATACATGTATGCATCAAATGGTTTAAATCCACACACGTATGTGCTTACGTCATAAATACTCAGGTCCAGCATCCTTCACTACGGAAATTAATTTTTATGTAAAACATTTAAGAGCATCTTTTAATTCACGCTGCTCTTACGATTCAACGACAAAAGGATTTTAGTTAAGATTACAAGAAGGAATCACAGGAGGTGATAATGGTGGCAAAATGAAATGCAGCTGGACGTCAGCAAGTAAATTAGATCTGAGCCGTTCTGTCAGCTTCTCTCTTTGGGAATACATTAAAAAAGTGATCACATCAGAGCCGCTGTAGCTCTGACAGTGGCAGCATTGTTAACCCTAAAGCCATTGAGCGCGTAAAGCATGTGTTTCTCTGAGAGCCTGCGTGTGTGTGTGCGTGTGTGTGTGCGTGCAAATGTAACTGAATGGTGGCTAACCCTACGGCACAATACGGCAATCTGTTCTTTGTGCAATACTGAAAAACAGCTCCACCGTCTGCTCTGTTAAAGCAGGGGATACATGCAAGACTTGTGTGTGTGTGTGTGTGTGTGTGTGTGTAATCATTTAATATGCTTTCATGAGCTATCTCACAAACACACAATATTAACTGATGATCTTTTCTGCAGCTTTGCCTTTCTTCTTCCAAACTAAGCTTCAACCTTTAGCTACCTCCTTTTAAATCTCCTTTGCAGAAATGTGAGCTTAAATTTGTTTTGAGCTTAAATGACTAAGCTATGAAACCTAAAAATAAAGAATGTGACATTTAGCAAACATTTCAGTAAATAATTTGTAACTCTCGTCCAAATAAGATCCATATTCTGCTCTTTGTAAAGCTAAAGACCACAAACTCTCCTCATAAATAAGTTAAGTGATGGATTAGCAGAGTCAATAAAGTAGTTAAACAGACTTAGAATTCGTTTACAAGATCTTAAATAAAATCTACAGCATGCACGCCACACATAGTTCACTTTGAATGAAACCTCTTCTAAAATATATTAACAAAACACCTGATAAACTCTCATTCATTCAGTAAAACTATATGGATAAAATTGAGATACATTGCATGTGTGACTGTTAACAACTTTTGCATTTTTGCTGCTATTTATGGTAAATGGCCTGTATTTGATATAGCGCCTTCCAGAGTCCTAGAACCCCCAAAGCGCTTTACAACACAATCAGTCATTCACCCATTCACACACACATTCACACCCTGGTGATGATGAGCTACATCTTAGCTACAGCTGCCCTGGGGCACACTGATGGAGGCGAGGCTGACGTACACTGACACCACCAGTCCCTCCGACCACCACCAGCAGGCAATGTGGGTTAAGTGTTTTGCCCAAGGACACAACGACAGTGACAGACTGAGCGGGGCGCGAACCTGCGACCTTCTGATTGCAGGGCGGGCACTGAACTCCTCACCATTCAGTAGGCAACAAACTCAACCGCCCATATTTCCAGTTCTGCTGAGCAGCTTTAGTACTCAGATAGCCCTGTGCCAGTTTATCTGACAAAGACTGCTTGTAGAAACATTCTCACTAAATCTACTAATTGGCAAAGGAAGTGGATAAAAATCTTATTAAAGACCTAGCATGCCTTGATGGAATGCATATCATCAGTTTCCTTTGTACACATTCAAGTACGTGTAAAAACACTCTAGATTAGATTGAGTTCAACCAGACGAAGTACTGGACGGCCATCCAGCTGTCCGTGTTGTGTGTATTTTGTACCTGTGATGGCGTGATGGGAGAATGCTTCTACGTAGGTCAGGTAGTTGTGAGGACAGTGTTTCTTAAGCCACTTGCAGACATCCTGTTGCGTCCACAGCACCACAGGTTTGGACAGACTGGACAGGGTAGGACTGGTGTGATAGACGGTGAACGCTTCACCCGGATTCAGCTGAAAACCCAGAAGAAGCAGATGAGCTGATGCATCGGACAAATTTACCACTTAATTCTTTCTGGTGAGCCAGTGAAGTGTGGAAAGCAATTTACTCTGCAGAGCTTTCACACAGAACACTTCTTCTTACTTAATTGCTCAAGGTGAGGATGAGATATAAACTGTTCTCGGGTGACATAAGTTAAATTAGCATAATGAGCTCACATGCTTCTCAAATTATTAGTGAGCATCAAGTTTAAAAGCTTGTAGGCATTAAAGAACAAACAGATGTTACCTCTGATTCATTAGCAGCGTTGTTTTCACCTCACAGCCCTGATTTAGACGAGCACTGTGAAGCTGATATTAGTAATGATGCGCTGGTCTCTCTGAGGAGATCATTCTGTCTCACATCACGACTGTTTGATCTATTTAAGACGTCACGTGCAGCTTGGAGCTTTTCTTTGTTTATGATGCAGGGAATTAATAGAAATATTATTAAGTCTAAATCATTTCTCATGGCCAGAAAACACACAGCATTGCCTCTTTCTTTAGGGACTTATGTCCATATCTAATCCTTTCATTCATGTTCTGATGCAGAAACAAAGAATTTGGCTTGTTTACTGAAAAACACAGAAGCACTGCCAACTGTTCTGACTACATTTAACCAGATTAAGTGTGCTGAATTGTTACACACATGAATGCAAAATGCACACACTCTTCTAGCCTAAAACTCAGGTCTCTTTCTCTCTACTGGCTAGTTAACTTCGTCATTACCTCACAGAAACTCTTCTCATATTAAATTGTAATAAACACATATTGTGTGCTGTAAATCTTTGCAAGCTCCTGTAATGAGGTCTCCTCCTCCTTTAAGAAACCAGTTCCAGTGTGGTCGGCTTTATGAGCCTTAAATGAAAACTCGGTTTTTCCACTTTGTTGCGTTTGCTTGTTTCCGCCCCCAGCTGAGTTAGGTGCTAAAGCCGTTTCAATAAGCCAAATTTACAGCTTTACTCCACAATTATTTGAGATCGGTTTGAGAGACGTGTATAAGTTATCTCTCCACTAAAAAGGAGAGAATTGTTCCTTCAGCTCTGAGCAGCTACAGCTGCTGTTTGCGTTGAAATTGCATCATCTTTAGGAGAGGAATAATTCAGACGAGTTTCAAAGAACAAACATGTTTTTATTCATTTAATTAAAGGCTTCACAGCAAAAAGGAAAACCTGTGTTGAAAGAAAAAAAAACAGATATGTTTATTAAGATTAAAAGATAATAGAGAACACGTAGAGAATGTTGCTCTGAGATTTCTCAGGCTGCATGGTGGTGCATGGTGGTGCAGTTGGCTGCATGGTGGTGCAGTTGGCTGCATGGTAGCTGCATAGTGGTGCAGTTGGCTGCATGGTGGTGCAGTTGGCTGCATGGTGGCTGCATAGTGGTGCAGTTGGCTGCATGGTGGTGCATGGTGATGCAGTTGGCTGCATGGTGGCTGCATAGTGGTGCAGTTGGCTGCATGGTGGTGTATGGTGGTGCAGTTGGTAGCACTGTTGCCTCACAGCAAGACGTTTGCTGGTTTGAACTCAGCCTGTACTACCTTTCTATGCAGAGTTAGCATGTTCTCCCCATGCATGTGTGGTTTTTCTCTGGTTTCCTCCCACAGACCATGTCAGGTTAACTGGAGACTCTAAATTGTCCCCGAGTATAAATGTGGTCATGTTTGTCTCTGTGATGGACTGGACACTTGTCCAGGGTGTCCCCCGCCTCTCGCCCGACAGACACCATCTTCCCGTGACCCCACTAAGGAAAAGTGGCGTGAATGTGTGAGAATAATGAACGGACATGTTCAAATTAATAACGTTAAATAGACCTGCAGATGTTGTGCGTGATAAAACACATTTTATAGTAATTATGCTTTCAAACAGATGACCAGAAAATCTGTAATAATTTATCCTTAATTATAGCTGAAGATCAGCAACACTGGCTCATTACTGCTGAAAATAAATAAATAAATCTCACTTAACTGATAAACAAACTTAAATGCTAAAGTTGTGTTAATTAACTCGTCATTAAATTGCTATTGTTCACATTTTCTCCTGTTTAGTGTAAAACAAACGGCATTGAGAAAGAGATAGCGAAGGTGAACACAGACAACAAAAGAGATAACAAGAGAGAATATAGTGAGCTGGAGAGCAGACTACTCATTCTATGAATAATGGCCTTCATCATCAGGAAGCCAGACAGCAGGGAAATGGAATGATAGCTCCCAATCATCCCTCCGTCTTCTTTTTCCTCCCTTCCTTGCTCTCCTCGCTCCATTTGTTGGCCATCCATCAGGCTGTATCTCCTCTGGCCAGTTCTATCTCGTCCATCGCAGCCTTTGCTACCTCCCAGCTCCTCCTGAGACCTACTTCTGTCCAGCTGGAGGAGGTCCCTCATTTGTTACGTGCAGAAGAGTTCGAGGGGGTGGGGGGGTAATAGAGTGGAAGTTTATCACGGAGGAAGGAGGGATGAAGAAAAAGAAACAAATAGCGAGAATTGATGAAAAATAGTGGTGCAGCAAAACATTTGATTAAGGTAAAACGATGAGCGGTGGAATCTTATTCACCTTTAATATGACGTGATTAACAACATTTAGGTTGTTAGAGAACTGCCCTTTAATGGCCAAACTATGGTTGATGTGCAGAAAGAAACAATAGAAGTTAAGTTCTGTCAAGCTGCAAGATTTTATTTACCCCACCACCAATAAATAAATAAAATAAAGTAAAAATAAATAAAAACGTTGGTGAGTCACAAACAGCTTGACATTTCGTTCCTGGACAGAACTGTACAAGATCTGGTGACTGAACACTTTTCAATGAAGGCAAATGTTCTGAAAAGTATGTTAATAAATAAATGTATTTAATAACTAATTTTGTCCAACACTTTCTTATATAAACATGCATGTGAGATTGTGTGTGCGCATATTAGAGAGCATGTGTAGTTTATGACTTTGTGTGGAGGTCATACAATCAATTCATACATGAGAAATAAAATCCAAATAGGAGTCCACATGTTGTTCTTCCATCCGTTCATTAATCTTTATCTTCCTCACATCCTTCCCTGCAACAAAAGTTGACTTTTTTATTTTGTTTATGCACAAATATTTTTTCTTCTTTTATTGTTTATCAGGTCCTTTATTCTACCTCCACTCAGTCCACTCATCCCATCATGTTTTCACGCTGACCACACTCCCTCCACACCCCTTCTTCTTTGTCCTCCTTTGATCTTTTATACTTTCCCTTTAATACACTGAGTTATATTTTACCATGTGTGTGTGTGTGTGTTCTCACACACACAAACACACACACACACACACACACACACACACAGCAGCTGAATCAGGGATTAACTAAAAGTCAGGGGAGCGTGGGGAATCTGTAAAATTGATTCTTTGTGACCGATAACACCTCTCTTCCAGTGACTGCCTGTTGGACCCTGCATGAGACTGATGATTCATGCTAAGCTAATTAGCAGTAAAACTGTAAGTATAAATGTGCATGAATGGGTAAATCAATGTTTTATGGTATGCATACAACGTACTGCGTCTCACACCTCTCTTTGCTCTCTGTTGTTAATCTTTTCCTGGAGTCACTTCGTTTCTCAGCAGGATGCTGAACAATCGCCCTCCATCTTTCCTGCAGTCTGCTGTCTGACCAAACAACTATTTCCGTTTCCCCTAATTACCCACTGAACTCTTGCTCTGCTGTCGTTACACAATTAGATCTTCAATCTGTCTCTCTGATCCCAAACACCCTGACAGATCCTGACACATGATCCTTCATATCTTCTTCACTTTTCCATCTCATTTCGTCTTACATCTAATCTCTCGTTTCTCTCTTCACAGCAACCCTCCCTGTCTCCGTTTCATCATTTAGCACCTTGTTATCTCTTGCTGCTCCATCTAGTCCTCTGCATTTGTGTAAGTGTGTCACTGTGATTCTGAAAATGACTCAGAGGCTCATGTGTCTGCTTGACCGTTCTTGTGTAAGTAACTTTGTGGAAGTGTGTGAACTGTCAACCTCCGCCAGCTTTGTGCAGCTCTGCCTTTGGTTGACCTCGGGACGCTGAGTGTGTAAAAAAGCCTCACACTCATGCAAATACGAGCAGCCTCTCAGTGGGCGGACGAGGAGCCAGATGGGGTGTTCACAAAGCTCTCTATTTAGCATGAGTCAAACATGTGTCTTAGACAGAGCAACGCATCACTGAGTGGCAGAACAAGGACAATGCAGGCTATTATTTCTCTCTCTATGTTTCTGTGTCTTTCAAACCACCGGCCTTCATAACACATCACTTTACAAGCACAGCCATTGCCTACCAAGGTGATGCTTAGCCCTGTGGAGCTTACAGCGACAATACTAAACGGTGCATTTTGAACAAATAGCTTTGTGAAAGCTCTGACGGTAAATTTCACAAGTTTTTTTTCTGTTGTTGCATCTTTACTGCTGATAAAGGAACACAGAAGAGTTCTGAAAGACATTGTTGTGAATAGGCATATAAATGCAACATCGTAATTACGGTAATTTAAAAGTATCTCTGTTATCTAAGTTTAGCTAAAGCTCCAGGAGTGAAGAGGTTCCAGAATTGCAACAGGGCTGGTCCTAGAGTTGGATCTTTAAAAAAAATAAAATAAAAGATTAAATACTATGCAACTTTTTCATATTTACAGTTTTTCTCCATTGGTTTGGCTCATTTCATACATACATACAGAAATTACATTCTCAAAACTCTGAGATCATTTGGCAAAACACTCTCACAGTTTAGCACAACACTATAGCTCACCTGCAAAAGCTCATATCTCTTCCAGAACTGTTCGGTCAGGCTTCAATCTAAATCCCTTTCTCATTTAAACAGTCAGTGTCTCCAAAATGGCAAAGATCCTTCTCAATAGCTTTGGCTCATTTCTCCACACAGATCGGACATTCTCATCATTCTTGGTGCTTTTGTCAAAATAAACCTGGATGGTTGATCACAACAACATGGTTCACCTGCAAAAGCTCATATCTCTCCTAAAACAGTTCACTCATGTGTCAAAACTACATTCCTTTCTAATCTGAATAGTCAGTGCCCCCAAAACGCATCGTCCCTTTGGCATTGTGTGAGTACTGCCACACAAAATGTTTAGATGTTTTGTCACTATGGCAGAGGACCAACAATATACAATGATGTATGATATAAGTATCATAATGATAATTGTATAATACAGTAAACTGCGGTTTTCTGTTGAAATTGTTGAAGTCAGATGAAGCAAATACTGATTCTGAAATCAGGTAAAGGCGGTATTGAAACCAAATAAGTGAACTACTGCTTACTGTGATTACAGGTAAGGTTATAATGAGAGACAACCAGCAACTGACTTACATTTACATACTGGTACCGCAGCTCCTTCACTCTGTCAGAGTTCCTCTCAAATGGTACCTTGTACATTTGTTTCATTGTCATCTGATGCTTCTTCAAAACCCGGTCTATTGTGGAGATGCTTATTGTGTTTATATTTATAGTCTAGTTTTACCTGACTGTCAATGACTGTCATCAATGTATCAAATATTCAAAGAAATTCATATATGGTATTCATGGTACTATGTTCTTGACCAGTTTTGACAATTGAACAGACAGTTGTGCATGCGAGTACTTATACAATGAAATCATGCTGACATGTTTTGGAGAGAATGATCATTGGACTGAGAATCAACTAATCAGTTTAGATCTACAAGATCTATTCATTTGGAAAATGTGCTAAATGTGGGCTAACTGCATAACTGTAGGCTACTTGTACTTAATCATTTGCAAAGATGCACTGAGACAATTGAGACATGTACTAATGCATTTGCCGTTTGATTAAATGAAGGAGAAATGCCATTCTGTTGTGAACATTTGCCAAGAGGTTTGTCCATGTTATTTTGAGAATGTAATTTCTGTTTCATGAAGTGAGCCAAACCAATGGAGAAAAACTGTAAATCATTTTCTTGAGCCAGTTTGTGCTAAAATGACCCTTTACAGGGTTAATGAAATGTCAGTCANGAGTAGGGTAGCTCATTCCAGAGCTTCGGGCCTGCCACAGAGAACGCCCTGTCTCCTCTTGTCTTCAGGCGGGTCCTAGGGACCGAGAGCAAAAGACTATTTTCCGAGCGAAGTGCCCGTGCCGGGGTATATGGCTGAATCAGTGTCTGCAAGTATGATGTGCCAAACCATAAAATGACCTAAAAACCACTAAAAGGATTTAAAAACAAATTCTGAATTCAATTGGCAGCCAGTGCAGGGATGCCAAGATTGGAGAAGCACAGTCAAATTTCTTTTTGCCCATTAAAAACTTTGCAGCCGCATTTTGCACCATTTGCAGCCTTGCTAACGTTGCCCTGCTCACCCCAAATAGGATGGAGTTGCAGTAATCAATTCGAGTTATAAAAAGCATGCACTACTATCTCCAAATGGTGTCTTGACAGAAATGGTTTTATTTTAGATAAACGACGTAGATGATAAAAAGAGGAGGACAATGCAATGAGGTGGGTACATGTGGGTGACCCAACCTATCTGTGAAGATCTACTTATGAGGTTAGGCAAGTCTAATTTCAAAGAAGAAGAAGCTACATATACAAAATGATATTAGCTAGCAAAAAGATATTTAAAATGGACAACAGATAGTGACTAGTACCATTTTGTGGACAACCATAAGGTGAAGCTGGATGTGCGGCAGAGCTTTGGAATGGTCATTAAATAATGAAAATAACATAATCAGGTCGGGTCGTGGCTTTTAAATCAACAGGTAGGGTCAGATTTGACTGAGAGGTAACCACAGGTCATGTTAGAAAATCATCCTAACAGTTGGGAGTTGGTAAAATTAGACCCAAGCACGACTCTGGTCTACACCGTTAACTGGGTTCTATTAATCCTGCTAATATCACTAGACTATTTTATAAAAGCTGTTTTAAACAACAGTCAGTGGGAACTCTCTTCACTAATTACATATTTGCTAAATGCCAGTGCAAACAGGAGTTACACGTGTTTCAAGCAGGATTTATAAACACCTGTGAACACTGGTGCAATGAGAAGAGCTGACATGCTTTAGGAACGGTGTTTCAAACTGTGTTTATAACGAAAGGTGAAAACAGCAACAGAATATGCAGCGCTCTGACCCACTTTAACTCCATGAGTGGAGATGAAATAAACTGAAACAGGAAGATGAGACACAATTAGCTCGTTATTCCAGTTCTAATCTGACTTCTTATTATTGTTGAAGGAAAGGATTTTATCCTAAATTAAACAAAGTAAAAGAGAAAATATCTCTGAGATTTTAAACATGGAGCTCGCAGCATTTCCATTAGTTGTGAGTGACATGAGGTCCACCTCCAGCTCCTGAAAACAGATTAAACAGCAAAGAGTTGGAGGTGTCAGCAGCAGAGGTGGTCCTAAGAGAAGTTCTGGCTCCAGTTCAGACCTAGAACCAGTTGGTGGAACCACCTCCACAGTGTCAGCCATAACCATAAAGACATTAGTATTTCTGGTAGAGTGAATGAAGCTCACACACCACACTGGATAATGACAAAAGGCAATTTGCCAGCAGTTTAATTGAACAAACGTCAGCATTTTTCCTCACAGTAATAATCTAAACCGAATTCAAACTTTATGATGCATGTAGTGAGGCTCATGCAGAGGACTGAGGTTAAGCAGGTATTTTATGTGTAATGCACAAAACACAGAACAAATTATAGCAACATGTACATTACTATAATACATTTAAATAGAATTGTGCACTTTTTGGTAAGAAAACTATTAAGTTCGACTCCAGACAGCCATTCCAAATGTTTAAATTGTATCGTTGTAAAGAAGTAGTGTGAATTCCACATTTGTGTTTCTTCTCCATTAATTCACTTCTTTGTGTTGGTGTCAGCTCAAAAGGTCAGCTACTGCATTCTGTAATGAGGAGGGGAAAATAATCAGAGTGCTCTTTTTCATTCGCTCACCCAGCAAGACAAATTAGTGCACAGAAAGAGCTTTACTTCTCCTAACAGGCTCAGTTCTGCTTTAGTAAAAGGAGGGCACTTTGTACTTTCTAAACTACGTCTGTGTTATTCCACCTATTCCCCGGTCTCATCTGAGGGTTCACCCCTAAGCTGCGTGGCAGACAGCTAAATGAGCCACATACAAACCTCTCTCGCTTCACCCCATCTGGCTGTTAAAACATCCAATTCAAGGATGGCACCGGAGGTAGACAACAGTTCATTATGTGCAAAAAAAATCAGCCACCAAATAGGTTTCTGTTTGATCCCTATAGAAAAGTAAAGACATTTGTCTTGGGTGCTGGCAACATTTCTCATGAACTGCTGGATGGATTTTGATGAAAGTCTCAGGAAGTAATCAACAGAAGTACATCTGCAACTGATTAGCAACCGTATTAAATTGGGTTGCCTCCAAAAGCTAATCAACCTTAGCAAATACAAAAAAATGTTAGAAATTGTGTTTGGTAGCGGTGGTTATTATTCTAAATACAGACTGAGCTTGTAGCCAACGTCTGACTAAAAACTACAACACCTTCATTTTAAAACTCTGGAACGAAAGCAGGACAACAAACAAAGAGTACTAGACCCTTTATTTATGTTTTTTTTTCCTAATGAATGAAAAATGCACCATGCAGAACTAGTCCTCTCGGAGTCCCCGTGTTTTTAAACCCATGTGAATTCATTTAACAGGTTTTTGATGCGTCCTTTGGTATTTTATGTCCCCACAGCCAATTTGCATTGCTAACACTTAAATGCTGAGGACGTCTTTGAAAATAACAACCATGTTTGTGCATGAACGAACAACAACGTCTAATGTGTCTGTCCTCTCTCTCTGCAGTCATTATCTCCCGTCTCCCCTGACAGCGAGTTTGTACACAAGTGCACAATGTGTTACATCAGCTTTGTTAAGCACACAAGCAGGATTCCCCAGGTCCTACCTTATATACAGAAACTGGGCCGTGTTTAACTTAACTGTCTCCAGTGTGTGCACAGTGAGTTTAATGGAGAATAATTTAATCATGAGTCCAGAGAGAGACCACACAATGCATGCACACATGCATTTATAATTACAGATAAATGAATGGATAGTGAAGCGTTTTGTGAATGCACACACACATGACAGAGAGCTGGACTGCTCTTTCATTTGTTGAATAATGCATAAGGAAACTCGTCGCCACAAGGAAGTGATAAGCCTTGCGTCTCATGGTATGGAGGAGGTTTAATTATCCAGTCTTTGTGTAATCATATGGAAACAGAATTTTACTCATCTTTTATTTAGCCTTTTATAGCTGAGAGGACTCTCTTTTATGAATTATTAAACAAACCGTGTAGTGTGTGTGTCTTACAACCTCCTTGTTGCAAACTTCCCTGAACAGCAGTTGAGAAACAAAAGCAAATGACCTCCACGAGGCGATCTGCTCCGTTTCATTACAGGAGTATTAAAAATACTGATGGAGGGTGTTGTTCCTTATGCTGTTTCAGAACAAAAGACAATAAAATTCATCTTTTCCACTTTTGTTTCACTTCTCTGGTGTCTCTTCAGGTGGGATTACATTTTCCACACAGTAGTTTGGAAGTAAATGATGCGGTGGCTGCTCACGTCACGTTCAGCTACTAAACATCCCTCACACACCTGTCAGCACTCAAATGGGTTTTATATCTAGCGTTTGAGTTCATTTCTGTTAAAATCACTGCTGTTCTCTGTAGGGAAACATTAATATGCAAAATAAATTAGATTCTCTGGCATATTTATTAGGAAATGTACCAGACCGCCCATGTTCCATGCAGCATGTTGCATCAGAAGCCATTAAGTTCCTGTACGTTTCCTCACAATTACATAACTAATATCTCCCTGGTGGTTCTGTCGGGACAGAGTAAAAAAAGATCAGCCATGAATATTTAAAAGATAAAACTATTAGACTTCCTGTCAGTGCTGACATTTGACCCGCGGCGATGCAAATCACGTTTCATCCCGATTATGTCAGAACTAAACATCTTCATTCTATCACTTTCTAATTTCTAACATTTACTTCCCTTTAGGGTGTAATAAATTAGATCAAAAGCCATTTGCAACAATTGAGTGATTTTGTGCAGGAAAACATGCCGTACTTGAAAAAAGACCTCATGCATGACCTCCAGGTGTCTTCTTTAGTTTAAAAGCTGCAATAATAAGATGAACTCTAACACATCTTAAGATGTTTTGAAGAAGTGCAGTGCAGCTCCTGCACAAAATTGAGATTTCAACATACATAAACTATTTTTTAGAACCTAAAAGTACTTTGGGACCTACTTTTGTGATAATCTAAGCCAGGGGTAGGGAACCCTGGTCCTGGAGAACCACCATCCAAGACGTTTTAGAGGTTTCCCTGCTTCAACACAGTTGATTCACCTGTTCTCTCTGGGGGTCTGCAGAAGCCTGTTAATCACCTGCTGATTAAAATCAGGTGTGTTGAAGCAGGGAAACCTCTGGGACCAGGGTTCCCTACCTTTGATCTAAGCCATAACAAAATACCTCTTTTTGGATTCATAAACTGTAGAAGAGTTAAGGCAACCAAGAAAAAATGTTCAAGCTGCTGCTACTGACTCATTAAGGTCACCATGGTAACCACCGACTACAAAACTTTATTTGAGCTTGATGGTGCACAATCTGCACTCTGGAAGGATTTTACACGATCAATTCTATAGCCATGAGAGAGAGAACAAGTCACCGTTACATGTCCTAATATCATAACACTTAAATTATAATATTGAAGTGAATTCTAGACACCTTAAGTCTAGAATTTCCGTGACCCATTTAGACTTTGGTGTTTCTACGGTAAAGCCTGTCTGAGCTCCAGAGCTCCAAAGACGACTGGGTTTTGTCTCGTTTCACCAAAATCCCATTGTTGTGTTTGTGGAAAATGTTTTTGTGCTAATTTTACCAACTCCGTGCAATAGTGCTAGCAAGGTCAGAACACAGCTCCCAATCAAGCAACGTTTAATAAGATTTGTTTTTTCACAGCTGTTAGAGGAGAAAATAATAAATCAAATCTTAGATTAACAGGCAAAGAGCAGCTCCACTGCTTATGCATTAACACCCTTAATTACAACAAGTATCTTTAATGGTCCAGTAAACAGCCTGTAATTACTACTGGTAAAATATATCTTCAGATGAAATCCATAATGCGGACTTGGCCTATTTAGCTCCAAGCCACTTTATTTATTCACTTTATGTATTTTACAAAAATCAATTAGAGTAGTTCTGTTTGGCCCTTGTTTGATTCCAACCACATGTGAAAGTCCTTCCCATGCACTGAAAACTCCTTTGTAAAGCAGCTTCTGCTCTGTTTGTTCAGAAAAATTCCCACCTGGATGCCTTCTGTGCCAGGCTGCTGCAGTAATTTGACAGTGTGTGTGTGCGCAGTCCTCTGTCCGCGGCCGTCGTGCCAGGTCAGGTTGCTGCCTCCGGCGCGACGCGGCAGCTGGTAGCTCAGCTCCTCAGCCGACACCGTGTGCTCCAGGGAGGCACGGCAGAAGCTGAAGCTGGACGCCGCTGTGAGGAAATGAGAAAATAAAATCAAAACATAAACAGGACAGAGGAAAAAGAAACAAAAGAAAACACTATTTACTCTAAGAACTTAAGATGCTGCATTGACTGGTGATTCAGCTAAACTCACCTGTGCCCTTCAGTCATGCTTGGTACATATTAATGATCTAAATCCTACATTTTGACTGCACAAAATATTTTTTAACTTTTTCTCTACTTGTATTCCCAATCTGGTTTCCTCTGAGCAAAGGTTGGATGAAACAACTCATCAAAGCAGATAAGCTGTCAACTCAAGGTCGAGGAGCAGTTCTGTGAAAATCACAAAGGTATCCTCAATCGTTCCCATCCAGCAGAATGGGCAGCTCACCTGTGGTTTGTCATCTCTGGAAGTGTATTTAATTCCAAGGGTAGACTATATTGACCCTTCTATAGGAATACACCATCTTGGCCCAAAGACTATTATTGCCTTTGTCAGAAGAGGAGACCTGTCGACAGCAAACATCAATACCAGGGCCCTCGTTTATCAACCGTACTTACGAACAGATCTGTGCGTATTTTGTGCGTAGGAATGATTTTACACATTGTGTGGTATTTACCAATTTGTACTTGTGCGTGAAAATGTTCCTAAATATAAGAACATCTCTGACCATGCGTAGGAACAGCATCTAGTGGTAGAACTGGGGTACAGCAATTCTAAAGGTCTCAGTTATCCACGCGTGTTCCTCATCCACTAATTATTCTACCCAATAAATAATTATTTCGGTGGAAAAAAAGCTTTGTCGCATAAATGGTGCTAAAACCTATAAAAGACACATGTGACCGACAGGTGTCTGACATTGTAGCATGGCTGATAACGCGGTGCTGGAGGATTTGAATGAGACTCCGGAGGGGACGCGTCTGGACCGTGAGCGCACCGATGCTTGCTGAGGATCTAAAATGGTTCCTGAGCAGATACCGCGTCCTGAGCTCATAGGAGGCTGCAGTATCAACAAACATTTTGCAACAAGAACAAAACTAAACAGAACATGCAGACAACTCTTTATATGTAAACTGTAATCGACAACAAACTGGAACATTCAGTCCCTTTCTCTACATTTCTTCATATGTAATCTTATATTGCACCATCATTCCAGGGGGGTGGAAGACATACTATGAGCCATTAGAGGTAGGCTGTAGGGGTTTTGCAGGACACTAACTCTGTAAAGTCCTCAGTCAACTGGGCCTAACAGGAGTGGCTAGAGAGAGGGCCATCTGGTCTGTGTGTGAAGCCACAGAGAGAGCCACAAGGTGACTGTAGATGAAGAGGGCTGATCCATGGGCAGTTGCTCCTGGGACACAGGCTAGGGTCAAAACAACCTCAGCTGGGTCACCTGGGTGAGGGTATGTGAGGTTGAAAGACCCGAAACACCTGGTGACCCTTCCAGCACATCTATAGATGTATCTTGCACACATATGTGATCTGTTAGCACTCTATGTGTTGTGGATGACTCTCAGCTATCACATCAAATTTTAACAAAATAAATCTATGAAATTGAATGAGTTCAAAATGTTTGCGTTTGCACAGATCAATTCATTTTGGCAGCCATTTTGAACGGAATTAACCCCAAATGTTATTCAGACGTATGTTTTTGGATAGCAGGAGATAAAGATAAAAACGGTGTGCTCTATTGCAAATTTCAAAATATACCATTTCTGATTTATAAAATATACTCTAGAAAATATCCTCCTAGTTTCGATCTGTAAGTAGCCGCAGGGTTGAAGTAAGTTTACTTTTTTCCTGTTAAGTAAACACTTCCTTTAAAATCCTGTGTGTTTGTGTGAATGCACTATTTGAGGGAAAGACAGATTTGCTGATTAAAGACTCCAAAGTAGAACAAGGCATGATAAATGTTGCCTTCAACTTTTAGTGATATAAAAAAACCTCTTTATGAGAGAACAATTTCACAGCGTGCTTTGAGAGGGAAGAAAGCCTCATTTATCTCTGCTCAATAGCTTCCTAATTTTTTTTACTTGAAAAACTGCAGTCTAATTATAACTCTGAACCAAAGCTGAATACAAAGATCTCGCTGTTGCGTCCATCATTTTATAGCATCGCCATAGAAAAGTTGTAAAAACAGCTGAGGTGAAAACGTTTTGATAAAAGACAAACGGTTCATTCATAAAAACAAAAGGCTGTGACCAGAAGAAGTTATTTCTTGAAACTAAGCTTCTATTCCTGCTTTATGATCGCACCAGAGACCACTGAAACGTGTTGTGTGTCAGCTGAGGTTGGTGGAAAACACCTGGCTGCAGCCAAAAGGAGTGAAGAGGAAAAACACATTTTCTCAGCCTGGAAGGCTCTTTGAACACTGATGAATACAGAGTTCACACAGCCATGATGGAGGAAAGAACAGGAGGAAGGAGAAGGAAAATACGAAAAGGCATGTCAAGAATCGGTGATGTGTAACCTTTTCTGCCGCTCTCCTGTAGTTTATTGCATTCTCTGTGCGGTCCGGCTTTTCTCGTTCCTGTTTGTTGCCACTTTTGTGTCAGTATCCTTCTTGTTCTCTCCTTTTTTTTCTTTTCACACTCTCTTTCAGCATCTCTGTCTCTTTCTTGTTGTCTTGTCTGCGGGGTCGTTCGGATCAACCAGGCCCGGCTCTGATATAATTACTGCCAGTCAGACTGAGGGCAGGAGACAGGAGGAAGGAACATGGAAAGCTAAGCGCCTTAAAACCCTAAAGACCTGCCAATCTCACAGAAAGAGACAAGAGGAAGCGCACCAGCAAGAGTGAGAAGGACAAGGGGAGCGCTGAGCTGTAAATTAGCCCTGGATCCATGCCAAGCAAACCCAACTGCATCGAGGTAAAAAAGCACAAGACAACTTAATTCCACGAGCTGAAACTTTGCGGTTAAACACAAAGATCCCAACGTAAACTTTTACATGACAAACTGCTGGATCGTGACTTCCCTCATCGACTGAAATCGAAACTCCTCCTCATTACTGCACCTCTCCACCTCCACCAGCCATAAAGTAAAGACAAAGCGCTCATTCTGCCATCTTTAATAGACTTGGCTGGCTTAACCTCCTGGCATGGGATACTATGGAGAATGTAAGATCAGCCAAAGATAATTAAATATCCATGCAACTCCAACTGACGTCGCTTTGCTAACAGACACTGTATCGTACGGCAGGTCAGCCCGGGTCAATTTCAGACACAGAAAGCTTCAAGAAAATGGAAATAGTGTAAAATCTCTTCAGATCGTTGCTGAGATTTCCATCATTCCCACTCAGATTGACGAGTTATCGCTCACCTTTTGTCACCAGTCTAAACATGCATTAGACGAGCCTGAACAAGTGCCAGATCTCTGCTGTCCTATTTGTCACTATCTGGTGGTGTATCATCTCTCGCTGCCCTTACCAGTGACTTTTATCACTTTCAGTCAAGGGAGGGGTGACAGAGATGAGCAATGATGGAGAGTATAGCAGGTGGGCAGGAGGAGAAAAATGAAGAGCATCCTGTGAGAAATAGGATCCCCGGTGGAATTTTCAAAAGCTCCGAAATCTTTACCTTCAGCTTAGAAAACACAGAGACATGAAAGAGGGCCGTCGGTGGTTGAGGTGTGAAAAATCAAGGGTAAAGTGTCACAGAGATGTTTGTGTGAGGCCGTGTGTGTGCTCGAAGGGTAGCTAGGTCAATACGACTCAGCCCAGTGAAGTGTAACCTCATATCACCTCCTCTTGACTGAGCAGCATATCTGCTGTGCAGAAGGGCTGCTAAATCTCAGAGGTATTCCCTTTTTGAAAAGGTAATTAAGATGTTAGGTACGGCGCCCCGGAAGGTCGTTCCAAGTCAAATCCCACAGTAGATTAACATGGCGTCACCGAACATTATTCATTTAACTCAAAAAGAGAACATCTAAATTAGTCTGTGTGGACTATTGTGCTGTGTAGGCTTATTCAGGAGAAGTGTGATTTTTGCATAACCTTGGAAACAACTCAGGAGCGTTCGCGTCATCCCCTCGCACTGACGACGGTGCAATCGGCTTGGTTTGCATACCTTATTTTGAGCATGGCAGAGGGGATGCTATGGTGCATTATGGCACCAAAAATGTTGGGATCATCTTCCAGCACCTCCTTTTCACCTCGGTGATAAAAATTTCTATTTGCAGTCCAAGTTTTATATAACAGCGGGGAAAGAAAACGACTGGCACCCTCGTTTCTTTGTAATCTTCTAGAGTGTGACGCTTTACCATGCAACACATTAAACCTGGTGCTTTAACTAAGCAGTGCTGGGAAGTTGCTTGACATGTTGGGGGTAAATCGAGGGACTTCCACTCCAACAGAGTTTAATAACCTCAGTGAAAAGCCTCAGTGAAAGAGTTATAGGTTTAAAAATAAATATACCCTAAAACCATGTGGGGGTGGGGCTCCCATGATGCACTGCAGTCAATTATCCAGCCTGACATGAGACACTCTCACAGGGGCTGCGGTTGAGGTTTACCTTTCACAAACTATCAGTGTCATGGGAGCACGCAAATAGAGTAACGTCAGTAAACATCCACAGCTCCAACTCTCATCCTGGCACGAACACAAGGAATAACAACTACATTTGTTCATAACCACGACAGAATGCCAGCGTTGTCATGCATATATGACCGTGAGTCACATACCGTCACGCCAACTCACATATTCACACATCTGTAGAATCCCTATCAGCGTTTGTTCAGCCCAGTGAACCTGAAGGCAGCAGCAGAGAGGCAGCCATGAGGACGGAGGCTGAATTCTGGATTCTACCCCGGGGCTCACAATGCAACCCTATACACAGGTAGAGTTGGCATTTCTGTTAGGATTCTGCTAAGACCCATAGTGCTACCCTGGGAGAACATTGCAAGGTTGGTATAATAAAATGACAAGTAGATGTGGGTTTTCTCTCTGCAGGGTGCCGCTGTGAAAGCAAACAACACCAGAAGGCCCGGCACTCCAACAAAGACAGGCAGGACTATTGATCAGTTATTGATCCGTCAGAGAACAACTATTACGGATCACTTTAGAAAGAGTGCAAGGCACGCAGACAGAGGGCCGCTATTACAAAGCTCACCATTGATTGTCAGATTTTCTGCATTCAAGAGAAAATAAATGACAATTTTTTCCACAAGAAGAAAAACCAAGTGACTTGGGTATAGGGGAGTAAAACCTCAAGCTAAATACATGGAGGAGTTTTACAAAAGGGCAAAACAACTCTCAGAAAAGAACATATGCATATGTAGAGAATTTAGATTTACCGCATCGGAGAAGGAAGAAAGGCAGAATGACAAAAGGAGATGAAATCATGGATTTTTTCCTCCCTTTTGCAGCCAAACTCTCATAAAATGACACAGGAGGACAGATTAGATCTCATTGTCTATCAATTATCCAGAGTGAATGCCAGAGGAGGAAGGAGGAAGAGGAAGGACATGAAGGAGGAGGATATGAAACTCAATAATAGGATGTGAGATGTGATAAGGCTTGATAAAACCTGAGAAAAGGACACGATCAATGAGCTCCTTTGTATGCACAGTGGTAACTCGGTTATATGGAGTTCTGATGTGTGGGTGTTTCTGTGTAAAAAATCATAAATAATAAGCAAGCAACATTTTAAATTTAAATTATGTAAACAATCAAAGATATTATTGGCTTCTATGACAGATCCATTAAACAGTGTGGAAAGTTTATCAGGCTGAAGGATAGTTTGGATTTTGTGAAGTGGGTGGAAAGGTTAAATAAAGCATATTTGTATAAGAAAACTCTAAAAATGGCCTCCGTTGGAAGATGAAAATATTATTCTGATCTGAGCTAATGAGGCCACATGGATCCAGACCAAAGGGTTTTCTGCCATCTAACAACTCTAATCCCTATAAATGTCATTGTTATTCATATGGCTGCGTAAAAATATTGAAATATCTAATGATGAAATTAAAACTTCTGCCATTTCACAATATACTCAATAATTTCTATTAATATGCTCTTCATGGCAGAATTTTACCACCAGTTGTCACCACAGAACAACATTGATGCAGACTAGGACTGGGTGATAAATCCAATATTTATCATTAGCAAAATTTCTGACTCTAACGGATATAATTTTCCCCATAAATTTGCTAATAAAAAAAGGAAAAGATGTGTGTAGGTTGGTGACATTCATGTACCTTTAAGAAGCTGCACCACCTTCAGTCACATGACAATGGAACTCAACGTAATACACGTGACAGCCCCATCTAGTGGAGAACTTTTGGTTTTGTTCATACATGTAGTTATCGTCCATTTATCGTTATCGAGGTGAACTCCTCAATATACCTAATGCAGACACAGAACTAGCAGCGACTGGGGACGAGACAGGATCAAAACCGTTTTCAACTATAGAAGATTTAGATGTAAAGCCTCCAAAAAGAAGAATGAAGACAAACTGATGATCTTGTTCAAAAAAGAAGGGCTGCGTCCCAGAATGTGTTACCATGAGGATGTAATCTGACACCTATGGGTTTTTCTATCTAGATGTTTTTTTCACACTCTATAATGATGTTAACAATGAAGGAGAGGCTGATTTTAGCTGTTGCAGCTCCGGCAGCCTCCTGTAGCCTCTGTGTGTGAGACAAAAGGGACAAAACAGAAAAAGCGGGAAGAGATGCTACAGTGAGGTGAGGAGAAGAGGTCTGCAGGAGGTATTTAGCAGCTATACTAAACTAAAGTTTATTGCACACAACCAAAGTAGTTCACATGAATGCCATTTTCTAAATAATTCCATGATTATTTCTGCAGAAACAGGCTACTAAAGTAGAGGCACTCTGCACATCATCCTACTGAGGCCAGGTGCTACACAGCTGAGGGACGTGGACCCGTGTAGAGAAGAATGGACTCATTTTCACACAACACAATAAGTGTCGAAACGTTAGTAGCTTTTACTTGCATCCATTAAAATCTTGCACTGACCAGTGTGCCCCAGCTCCACTCTTCTCTACACTATTTTTGCAGAAATGTAATGAAATTTTAACAGGAAGTGTTGCCCGCTGACAACTGCTACAGCTATCCACTGATAATTTCCCTTGTAAGTAACCATGTAAGTCAATGTAAATTTTCTGCTAATGCAAAAATTGAAACTGTTTGAAATTAAAGTTGTTGTAAAATGGCAGTAAGCTAGGATTAGCTGTTATTATGTTAGTCTGGTAATAATAAAGGTTTGCAAACTGATGCCATTCAAAGCACTGTCTATGACGGGTAAGATAATAACGGTTGATCATTTTTTAAAGAAACTCACTTCAATTAATAATTATTTAAAATAAAACTAATTAATAATTTAATAATTATAAAAATATGGTCAATGTGAGCATACTGAGGTAACGAATTGTGCATTTTTCAAATTTGCACAACTAAATTGTGTGAAAAAAGCTTTTAAAATCAGGATGCATGACCTGCTTGGTACCAAATGACAGACGGAAACAGATTTTGACAAAACAGCAGGGTCTGGTTTTAAATCAAATGACAAACTCTTCTGCGCTGCTTTATCGAGCATGTGTGCGGACGCAGTGGTGATTATTAGCTGACATATACCTTCCAACATAAACAATCCAACCTCACATTAAAAAGGGTGGCACCAATAAAATAATTACTGGCAGTACGGCATTTTTCTTTGTGCATGAGGCTGTGATTTAGAGACTACCGCACCCATATGCGATATGTTAGCTTGACCCCAACACTGTGCTCACAACTACACAGCTGAGCAACACAAGCTCCATTAGGCAGACACATGCATAATGAATGACACAGTTAATGCAGAGGATGTGGGCAAAAATAGAAAGAGTGATTTTCAAATGAAGACCCAAGTACCATAACTCAGAGGCCATATAACACGTGTGTATGCAAGCAGTTTCACATAAGGCGCTGGAAGATTATCTAACACATCACTTAGACCAGCGAGATCATCACATGATCATTTGGTGCAGCTGCTACCCAGTTATCATTCACATCCCATAAACATTTACCCAAAGTGGTCTGGTCGGACGGTCAGGATGAATAAAAGGAAATGATGCACAGCACAACTCAATAAGCTGCAATATCAAGGTCACAACAGAAAAAAGGTCAGATCAGATGGACTCTCACTGTTCTTGATGACTACACTAGATTTAGATGATGAAGATAGAGAAAGGTAGAGCAAGCAGCGGCTTTAGTGTTGAAAAACAGGAAGAGGAATGTGGGGAAAATGCACATTTATCACAGCTGATGTTTCAGTTCATCCAATCTGTATTTTTGGCTCCTAATAATCACAAAAGCAATGCAACTTGCAAAAAAAAAAAAACCAATAGCATTAGGATTATTGTGCTTTGCATTCATGCTTTTATTTTGTCATGCCCTTTGAATGATGTGCACTTCTGCTCCTTTAAGCGTACACTCAAAAAAGCATTTTACACTGTTGATTTAAAATGTCAGAATAAGAAAGATGGACTCCAGCAGCAGATGACAAGCATCAAAAATACACCTTCATTGTTTTCAATTATGACCTCCATGTGCTCTGCAACGTGGTGTCCACCAACATTTAGCCTATCTGTCTTCATTTCTTATTAACAATTAAAGTTTATTCAAAATATACAGCAAAATAATAGGCTTTTATTTTGACAACCTGTGTTTTGGGCTGATGAAGATACATAAATGATGCCAATGAATAATATAATACTAATATTGCCAATAGTAGCTCTAATTTAGATTATTTTTCTTATAAACCAACTACTACCAGCTCTGGTGGCCTATTGGTAGAGTGTCCGCCCCTGGACTGGGAGATCGGGGTTCAAATCCCAGTCGGGTCATACCAAAGACTGAAAAAATGGGACCCAATGCCTCCTCGCTCGACACTCAGCACTAAGGGGTTGGATTGGGGGGTTAAACCACCAAATAGTTCCCGAGCGCAGCCACAGCTGCAGCTCACCGCTCCCCACCATGGGGATGGGTCAAATGCGGAGATATAATTTCACCAGTGTGTGATGATGACCCACTGATTTGGGTCAAACGACAGCTACAGTTACAGCTCTGACGTTTCCACTTGAACTATGCACCACGTCCTTGAAAAAAGCCACAGGACACGAATAATTTGACAGAGTGATAAAAACAATCCCTGCAGTCGTTTCAGTATCAAAATATTATATCTTCCAATTTAGGAGTCATTTAAGCCAACCATTTAAAACCGAGAGCAAAAAGCCAGATGGTGTCCTAATGAGCTCAGAAGTGTTTCCCTCGATGAGATAAACAGGTTTTATCATGAGCATTTTTTTTTAAATCCAAAAATCAAAACAAACAGCTCCTGAGTTAAACATCCCTTCAGTGACAGCTTGAAAGACAAACCAACAGGGAATCGTCACATTCTGCCTGCTGACCATACAGAAATCAGCTCTGAAACCTTCCCCCAAAAGGACATATGGCTCGTCTGAAACTCCACTCACATGTCCACAGACCGCAGAAGAGACCGTTAACCGAACCGATCTGTGAATGATGCATGTGGTCTGTAAAATCAATGGCCAGCACTCATCCTGTGGCCTGTTGAGGGAAAATAATCAGGAGGGGTTCAGGACTCAATAAATTATCGAGTTTCCTTAAAGCAGTCTCACACATTACCAACTGTGTTTGATAATGTGTGTCAGTTCTCATGGATCTACGGAGAAGGGACCTCTAAGTGGTGTGGCATGAACAAGTAAGCAGTCGATAACTGAATATACTCTCACAGATGTTAGCATGCTTTGCTAATTTACTCTATTACCCAATTTACTTAAAGGAAAAGTTCGCGTTTTTAGACATTAAGTTTTATGTGTTCCTTTGCCCACCCAGTGCTCTGTAAACTTTGACCCATTTCACACACACCCCCCTGCTCAGAGATTCTCAGGGGAGAAGTGATTCAGAAACGTAGTTCTGGCTAGTTTCGGGGGCGATGTATCTGCGCCGTTTAGCCTCACAAAGGGATTAGCCTCTGAAAGCATGGCTAATTTACATCTCAGAAACAAAGCAGATAAATTTACAACGTCACCTTACAACGGGACTACTTTTTGTCATTTGTATCCCTGCGCCGCTCACCGCGGAGATAGAACAGCGTCACGTCTGGCTGCTAATCCTAGCTGTATGAGTGAAACAACAACTTCTAAAGTCAATTAAAAGTAGTTTTTCTTAAATATATCGAGCCATGGTGCATACTTGCAGTTTCCCGGGTTGTAACAATAAGGATGTTACAGGATCACCTTTTCGGTTTCACACTTTTCCTGCTAAGGACGTTTCTCTAAGGCCTCAGTGGCTTTTAGCAATCGGCTACTCCAAGGATACTTGGCTGGAACGAGTCAAAACCTTTCGTTTGTGCCATGCACACTTCAAAGAGGATGATTACATCAGGAAAAAATTCGGGGAAAGTGAAAGACGTACCAGAAATCTGGGTAAGTTTTGTTTTTTAAAACTAATTTATTCTGCTATGTCTGCCGTATTCATGCAATCATCTTTGCATTTTAGCGCATTATTTATGCAATCATCTTTACACCGATGGTTGATCATAGACTGCAGTAGCTTTGTCAACAATCTGTGTTGATGTGTGTGTTTTGTGTAGCAAATGCAATTCTTCATCCGTGTACTCTGGCTCATAAAGATATCCTTTTGACATGGTAGTAGTAAAATACGTTTCTTCTTCATCTGATTCATCTGGTATAGTGTTAAAATGAAATTCGTCATCAGATGAGACGGAGTCTGACATGTTTTTGGCATTCGGCAGTGAAACAGCTGACACACACGAGGCGCCGCTCAATCTCCGCGGTGAGCGGCGCAGGGATACGAATGACAAAAAGTAGTCCCATTGTAAGGTGACGTTGTAAATTTATCTGCTTTGTTTCTGAGATGTAGATTAGTCATGCTTTCAGAGGCTAATCCTTTTGTGAGGCTAAACGGCGCAGATACATCGCCCCCGAAACTATCCAGAATGTTTCTGAATCACTTCTCCCCTGAAAATCTCTGAGCAGGGGTGTGTGTGTGAAATGGGTCAAAGTTTACAGAGCACTGGTGGGCGAAGAAACACATAAAACTTAATGTCTAAAAAAGCGAACTTTTCCTTTAAGTAAACCAAAGTGATGATTAAAAAAGGATTATAAATAGAATGGATGGAGTCAAAAAGATAAAGGAGAAGTCAGTGAAAGAAAGTAAATATGCCGACGACACTGACAGGAAGAGAATAAAAACTGCAGACGGGGGAATTAGCTTGTAGATTCATAAGTGATGTGAACTACAGCTCAGCAGGTGATGCTGCTACAGTCTGCCAGCTGAAACGTACCAGAGCTTTGAAGTTTGTTGTACTGTGTGATGTGATCAAGGGAGTTTCTTCTAATCTTTACCGGAGGGGAGGGAAAAGAGAAAAGAAAAAAATAAGACAGGAAGAAAATGCTAAAATTTGTATCAGGGGGCCACACAGGCAGGCTCGGGGAATGCAACCGAGACAGGTGAGAGGAAAACTACAGCACTGCCACTGGCATAAACAATCAAAATTACTCTGCTCTAGTTCCTCTGCTCATCGTTTTAGTGAGCAAAACACAATGTGAACCTGAGGTTTTGTTATTGCACCTCTTCTTTTCAAAGGCAGTCCTATTATGCAAAATGCACTGCCTTCATGGTCTTTATCTGCAATTTAGTCTAAAGACATTCTCAATACGAGCCGTTATTGTTTGAAGCCTGTTGAGGTGTCGCAGCGCTTAGCCGGTGAGAAGATCCATATTGATCCGCACCCCTCTGCATCAAAACCCTCATTTCATCTGATTCTTCAATATTGCAAGGCTGCATTTCCACCTCATCTCCCAAGAAACCACACACATTTTTATTATCTTCAGTCTGTTTTTATGAACAATCTTTTTTTTGTTTCAAAAATGCATGCATCTGTGAGTCAGTGACATGAACAGATGTGACATTACTTGTGAAAAACTAACTGAAACTTTTTGCAAAGCTTCTAATTTTGCATAAAACGTAATTATAGTCATAGCAGTTGACTATTCAAACACAAACTTGGCTTTGCTTTTGTAACAGAAGCCTGGGAAATGATGAGTAGCATTTAGCAGGCTGTTTTATCGTTCTTTTTAAAAACATACAGATGCTAGAAAATCCCATTTGAGACCAAAATGAGCCTGAATGGCTTAATGGAAACAAATCAGAGATGTTGCATCTGTCTGATATAAATTACCTTGCAGAGGTCTAAAATGTGCTGCAAACCAAAAAACTTGATGAGTGCATTTGATATTTTCATATTATTTAAATATTTCAACACTATCAGCCATCACAGAGGTCCCAAGGGATGGGCAGTTTGATGATGATGTTTCATGAAGGATTTGAATGTGTTTGAAGAAGCAGAGCTCATGGAACATCTGACAGGAAGACAGGGGACAGAACATGTTTCCTCCGGACCGTTTTAGACGTTACACACTCAGCCTGATCACTGCTGATGTGTGTTCATGATAAAATGTAAGCAATGCTGAAGAATTTTCTTTTACTATCTTTATTGTATATTTGTGGTTTATTTTTGCATTGCACACCAACTTAAAAGGTAGAAAAAGAAATCTGATTACATTCTATGAAAACCTTGATGACATCAGGATCTCTGCTTAAAAAACTGATCAAATCTTTTGCCACGTCACCCACCTCTACCCAAGTGTACTGAAAGGATCAAAAGGAGGTTATTCTGAGCTTCAACTTCAAAACCACATCCTGGAAACAAGTGATTGTTACTTCAACAAAAAGACTACACAGCCTTTAAAGTCTTTCATCTGAGAACTGTCCAACAAAAGCAGTATTCAGTCTGCAGCAGGTGCCTTCAGAGGGCCTGTGAGTGGTGTGGTGTGTGTGCTCAGTCCAAGACAAGCCCTTCTGGAGCTTTCACTCCAGCGGCAAGACAAATTAGCTCACACCTGGGGGGCACTTCCCCATTTATTTGTATCCACTCCCTACAGTCCTACTTGTCTCTGTAAGTCTCCCAGCATGCACCCCACTGCAGTGACTGGGGGTCTGTCTTTTCCAGCTTAATTGCCATGTTATCAGCACCTCTCCTGCACTGCCACTGCATCCAGTCCTTTCAGTCAGACGGACATGCCTATTACCGTTCCTACACACACACACACACACACACACACACACACACACACACACACACACACACACACACACACACAAAGTCGCAGCCGGAGCTTCTTGTCCAGGCCACATGATCCCAGGAGAACCTTTCTATTTCCTTCCCTTTCAGAACTTTATCTAAACACACACATATCCATGATTTCATAATGATTTTCTAATCTTAGCCTAACAGGAATATTAAACATGCACACTTCCTTTTTGTTCATTTGCAGGAGGATATTGATGCAACTGTTGCAGAAGATACTAATTTATATTCAACAGGTGTGTAAAACAAGTTGGGTAGCCTCAGCATTATGGTAGAACGGGGCTGTGAGTGAACGTGATAACAGACGTGATCAACTTTAACAGGCTGACCTGTTTGTCACAGCACTAGTGTTACTGAAACTTGGGAACTCCATGAGGAATGAGTTGAAGCAACCTATTTTCCTGATGATCAAACAGCCGTGGTACACGCTGATGAGCTGAGAGCAAACAGAAGAAAAGGTCATGTTGTCTTACCAGACACAGGAGTTAGTTCAGTTATGAATCTTCGGCTGTGCTGAATAAAAAACACCATCAGAACTGTAGGATAAAGTGAATTATAGTGTTTGTTTGTAAGCTTAGATTTTTGACATAGTTCCCCTTTAAATGATAAAACTGTCCATATGTCTCATGTAGAACCATTATTAAGCAGTCTGAGTGACAGTTTTATAGTTTCAGCTTTTTAAAAAAACTGCAACAAAATCAGAAAGAAAACCCTTAATATGAACTAAACTACATAAAGGACCAGTGTTCCAGTTACCAGTTTTCTTTTCTAGGGATTAAACTGGTTCTTCCACCTTGGTCGTACCTGATCCATAATTCTCCCTGCATGCTCCCCTTGCAGGTTGTGGGTTCAGTGTTGGACAAGATAATTTAATAGATTGAGGCCTGGCCCAGGGTGGCCCCATGCACACAAATCTGGCCCTCACACACAACCCAAGGCCTGGCTCCAAGGTGGAACCCCAGTACCCCAGGTACTCTGGTACTCAGTTCTCACTTCCACCTGCCTTGCTCTTTATCTCGAAACAGGAGTAGGCAACTCCAGTCCTAGAGAGCCGCTATGCAGCATGTTTTAGAGGTTTCTCTGCTTCAACACACCTGATTCTAATCAGCAGGTGATGAACAGGCCTCTGCAAAGGTGGATGAGCTGCTGAACAGGTGAATCCACTGTGTTGATGCAGGGAAACAACTAAAACATGCTGGATAGCAGCTCTCTAGGACCAGGGCTGCCATGTGAGAGAATACCAGGGGCAAAGTACTCAAGACAACAGGGTTCCTCAGCTCATGAGGACACTCCAAGTCCACCACAGTAAGGTGACGATTCAAGGAGGGTTGATGTTAGTTTTTTGATGACTATAATTTAAATCTATTAGAAATCAAGTAAAATTAAAATACTTTTTTTTTGTTGCTCTGTTAATAATCTAGTAATCACTGCTTGCTCTTAACTCAATGCTAATTTGTAACAAGGTCCAATGTGGAGACGACTTTGGGCTTCTATCAAAGAGCCACCAGCTAATCAGCCTCTGAGTGTGTGTGTGTGTGTGTGTACTTGCTTGTTACCGATACTTTCTAATGGTGTGTGAGTGTGTCACAGTGGTTTCATTTATTCTGTCCTAACGTTCCAGTGTCAAACCAGCTCTAGTTCCTATTCTCTTCCACTCCACTGAACCGTCTCCTTATTATCACCTAGCTGCTCAGACGTCACAGGCAATCTCACACACACAAAAACACACCCTAATTATCCCACAGATATGTCCTCTTAACAAATGAAGCATTAATAGCACATGCATGAACAAGCCTTCTCATTTGCTTGCATTTTTCTCCAATATAAAAGCATTATCCCATTTCTGTGAGTTTACATCTAATGCACTGGCTGATTGTGGATCATTTTACTTTAAATGAAATAGAACAAGAGGAAGGAGATTCATTATTTTACTTTCTGCCAAATTAGAGTACCACAAACTCCACACTTAATATCTCCCAGGGCATCCATTATACTTTTCTCTATAACCACGGAAAATTGAGGCATTTGTTTCAGTTTAAAAAGATTTGAAAGCGCTGCTTCATCTCTTGCAATTGATTTTGTTCTGTTCCATTTATTGAAGGCTGAACGTTTCTGAATTTTGTCCTTTTTCCCTTATGTTTTAACCCCAGCTGAAAATCCTTCTTTGCACTAAAGTCAGTGACTTTGACTAACAAAGTAAATGTGTAAGTGCGTGAATACAAATGCAGAAATGCATGTACGGCTCGAGCTGTGTGTGTAGAAGTACGTGCGTTTGCTCCTGCCAAAACCCAAAGCCTGCAGTGCTCCAGTGACCTGATATGTAGGGCGAGACCGAAACACGGGGATGACAGCTTAGAGACCGCCCCCACTAACTCTGACTGACAGCTCCGTAACCCCGACTGCCTCCAGAGACAACAGTTTTGTCTTGGTTCGACTTTAACGTCTGTCATTCTTGGTTTAATACAACAGTTACTTATGGAGTAAAATCCCTTAAAAGCATCGTAACGCGACTGCAGGACAAGGCCAGACGAGGAGGAATAAAAGGGAATGGATGTTTCCAGGAAGAATCTGACAATCTGATGACAGTTTGCTTCTAAAAGACACAATGGTGTTCAGAGAAACTCTCTCCTTAACGACAGAGCTTGTGCAAAAACCACATCACGCTGCCTTCTAAACCTAGAGTCTGAGGCCGTACTGCACTTCTAGGCAATCACATCAAGAGGATTCTTTTAATTTAATGCTCTCACAAGACCAATCCATTCTAGTCTACGGATAACAGACGACAGCAGCAACTCCCCCAAAAGGCCAGGGCTCCACCTTCAGCTCTGATGCAAAACAAGTAAGCATCAAATCAAAAAACAAGCAACAGGTAAGTAAATATACATTTTAATCATTTTTGTCAATAGCTATATACATTCAGCATAACATGGTTTGTAAAATTCATTATAAAGACTAAGTCACTAAGTTATGTACCATAGATCTAAACCCAAGTTGAGTCTTGTCTGAGTCAGTTACTTGATGCCATTTAAAAACTTTACGTCATACTCTACACATTTTCTACAGCAGTTTGTGATTTCTTTTATTTATCTGCAGACCTTTCTGGCTGCTAGCTCTGAAGCATCAACAGAAACAGAAACTAGACATCTTATTGGAGCCCCAAAGTTGAAGCCTGAATAGGAAAAGCTCCCCCTGCAGGCTGGTTCCAGAAAAACATCTTAAGCCCCGCCCCCTTCGTATGAACACACAACATTTTGCACAGGTTGATCTAGCTACACTCCAGATTTACCATTGTACTGAGGAGTTTTGTTTCTTGCCCATCACAGCACTTATGTTTGTTGGACGGGCTTAGCATCAGAGCTGCATGGGAGAAAAACTACAAAGATGGCGTTGGCTGAGGAATGGTGCTTGTTTGAAACGGCATTGGCTTTAACTTTGGAATATTTAGACTTTGGCTTTTCTTTCAGGCATGAGCAGATAGAGGTACTTAAGTCATTTATTTTGAAAAAGAATGTATTTGCTTCGTTTTCTTCTTTGATAGATTACGGCTTTAGAGCATTTTGTTCAGTAAAAACAATGTGATGGCAACTGTAAAAAAAACTTCAATTTTAGGCCGCAGAGGAAGACGGCAATGTCCCACCTTCACGTTTATGAGTCTGCAGTCACACGCTGAGAGAAAATACTAGTTGCATGAAAAACGATATCTTCTTTCCAGCTTTCAGGACATCCGCTGGGTGGTGGCATTAAACGTCAGCTCATATCAGCAGAAAATCAGCTTACATTTGCACGCCAAAAGAAACCAGCATGTTATTTTTAACTCCTAAAAAAATATCAGTATTCTCTGAAGACTTTTCAAATCTTTGCAAAATGTATTTTCCATTTTTTAATGGTGCCATATGTTTTTTAGATGAACCGTAACTTCCCCTGAGATGAGTTGGGGTGGCAAGGAAAAAGGAAAGCTCATGAAGTGAAAATGTCACATGTTGCTTATGCAATGAACTGTAGGACCAGAGGGGGGATTTATAAAGCAGTGACAAGATGATAAAAACAGAGAAATCCTGAGATAGAAGCTAGAACTTTACATTTTAAATGGAAAACCCAGTTTCAGAAAGCTGAGTAGGAACTTCAACCCAACCCACATCAAGTGGATCGGTGCATCCCTACTTATAGCTGAAAAGATTCTTTCACTAAAAACTGGTGTGTAGATTTAAAATGCACATCCAAAATAATACACCTTTTAATTATATTTATTTTTTTCATCAAACAGACGAATAAATGAGTGCTAGAAACCCTATCGACAAATAAAATGCATCAATCTAGTCTCTTTTTATTCACAAATCAGAATTTTCAATTTTAGACCTAATGTGAACCTCACTGGGCTGAATGGTGTTCTGTTTAAAAAGATATACAGAAATTTGGCCGTAATACGGTGACCAATCTTTGAGATGAAAGTCTGTTGCACAACATTCTAAATGTCATGCTGTTAGGCCCTGCAGCACGCCAGGAAATTGAAAACTAACAAATGTTTTGAGACATTTTGGAAACTCTCGCCAAATGCAATTAGTCACCAACAGTTGCTGCTGTTTGGACTTTTGCAGTTGTGTGTTTGGTGTTTAGCACCTTTAGCAAAAAAAGGTGGGTCATTGTGCTCTTATATATCCTGCACATTCTCTTTTACAATACAAAGTTCAGAAGGAACTATTTACAACAAGATTATTCTGAACAGATTGAAAAAAATAACATCATAAAGTAAAAAATACCGTAATCAGTTCATGTAAATGTTATTTTAAAGACAGTTTAGGCCACTGTTAATCTCAGTCTGAAATGTTTTGATAATCATGCTGGAAGTGCCCCAGGCTGCATCAGAAACAGCTGATGTTTGTGATAAAAATAACTAACGAATTCTATCAAAAACATGTTAGAGTTCAGAATTATTGACCAGTTTAAAAATGGGCCACTCCCATTTGGTCCATTCACATATTGCAAAAACAATACTACCTGTTTTTCCCAACATGGAGTAAAATAATGCTTGCTGAAGGGGTTATAAGGAGTCGGTAAGCAATGAGCTGCATTTAAACAGCTCTTCCTTGACGCCCCAGCTGTAGAGATGACACAGCGACACTGGCTGCCCACTGACGTGGTAAACCGAGGGTCCATTCTAGCATAAATGCTAGAGGAGGTCACGAACTCTACCAGAGCTGTGCACGATAACTTTGTTTAAAATTCACAGGAAAAAGGACATTTAAAAAGTGTGCAGGCATATAGACCGAGGGACTCAATGGGGTGATTGCAACCGAAGTTGAGCCGTATGGAGGTAAAAGGAAACAACAAATAAAAGAAAACAGATAAATGTCTAATAGGAGAACAATGTAGAAAATTGATTTCTATTTTTGGAAGACTGTTGCAACATATTTAATTTAAAAGTCACCCAAACACTGAGTTTTTGTGTGCATAACCTCGCTTGCAGATGCAACTTCTACTAGATTGTTCGGGACACTATAATTGCTTTTCAAGTGAATGCATGTGATTGTGAGAAAGTGCACGCCTTGTTAGAGGGTAGCTGAGGCCGTTTGGTTTAATGGACAATCTTCACCACATGGTTTACTGACACCCCCACCCCCAGCATTTGGAAGGAGGAGTCAACCAGCCTATTAACAGAGAGTGGAAAGCTCCAGGCTTACCCTATCACACAAGGCCACACTTAATTAGGGTGTTTGTTTAGCTGACTCTAACGGGGAGAGAAGCAAGTCGAGGTTGACTGCTCTCCTTGAAACTGCAGGCTGAAAGACATCTGGCTAAGGATCACACAGAGGACATAAAGATGTTAGCTGAATGGAGGTCTTGTCACGTTTGGCACATCTCATTCTGCCTGGACAGCCGGTGATGATGACAAAAATCAGCTGATAATAATTACAAATTCCCTTTCTTATTTCTTTATCTCAATGGCTGGAACACATTTAACGAGTTTATTAGGCATGAAAAAGAACAAAAGCAAACGAGACAGTGATTGAGAAGATTTGTTTTAAGTCAGTAACAACCATGTGATACATGAGGAATACCACCCTTGTTTGGATTTTTTCTGGAATTAGTGCAAACCTGCAGGAAAATTACATCTAATTTTTTCCTACAAACTTTCAGCTCCTCTCTCTATCCCCGTCCCAGAGTGGAAGGCTAATTAAACAAACGAAATTAGACGTGGACCTTTGCGCACTCTTAAAAAAAGGAAACTAAGAGCAGGAGGAGGAAATGTCAGACCTGCAACAAGGACACCAGATCAGGCAGGTGAGGTCCTGTCATTTAAGGAAGTATTGCAAAGGGTCGCATCACTGAGGGCACAGGACTGACACCAAAGGACATAATCCCAAATCCATCTCTGTCTGCTTCTGCTAATCCACTGGTGATTTATCCTGAAGTGGTCTGCTCCTCTTTTAGTACTTCATCAATCTTTGAAAGGAGCAGAGTGGAACCGAGCGCAACTCGCTCCATCAGGGGTTAAAGCACACACTCGGCATGACAATAATTCACAAATCATTTGTGAGATTGAACAAAACCACATATGGTATTGCATAAGTAAGGAGCCCAAGTGTGGAAAGTGGAGAATTCGTGATTTATTCTGTTTCCTGTGGAACAGATTTGGCTTTCTTGTTTCTACACCGTGGTTTTGTGACTAGCAAAGTCAATTGTTGCTCTGCAAAAGCTGAAAAAGGTTTTCCTTTCTATTCGACTACAGTCATCAGCAAGGTGCTAAATCCTAATAAGTGCAAGTCAGGTCCAAGTTTCTTTTGTCCAACCTTTGTTTATTGTAGGATTGAAATAAAAAGGTAAAACCGCACCACACTCCTGCATTTACCAGGGTGCTCCACTTATTATGTGCTCACGCATTTTGCAACAGAACACTGGTGTGAGAGGTTCTCCACAAAATAACATCAGAGAAGGAGAAACAGTCGGCTGCTACCACTTCAACTTTAGGACAAACTACCAGAGTCCCAAAAAGAAAAACAAAAGATGTTTGGACGTAGAAAACTGCGACTGGTGTTTTGTGTTCTCTCGTTTAGTGTGGCAATGCACATTCCGGTATCAGTGGGATGCATCCTAAGGATGATGGCCAATTGGAGGGGTGAGAGTTTGGTGACTGTGTTTATGTTTAAAAGCTAGCTTGTTTTGCAGATTTGCGGTTTCAGCTTTAAATCAGGGTCCTGGTCTTAGCATTTTTCATTGATCAATATTGGACTGGTGTGGCAACCACAACTCACATTCTATGGGTTCAAATCAGACATTCAACACTACTACTACTACTCCTACTACTACTCCTAGTACTACTACTATACCAACGTTGCAGGGATAGAGGAATGGGCTGGTTTTTTTCAGGCTTTTTTCTGATCACTAAGCTCATTTATGGGTAGATTGCTAACTCTAATCATTATTGTGGACAAAGATTTTGATGAGGACATCACTACAAAATATAATATCTTGGGTATTGCTCCTTAAACTGTGTCCATTTCCATGAGTGCAATAATGTAGAAGGATCACAACTGTTATGTATTAGTTAGGGTTTTCCTAAAAACACTGAAAATTGTTCACATTTTCCTTGCTGTCCAGAAACAAAAATCTGCAAAAATTTAGACTTTTCTTAACAATCATTTTGTGTGACTCAAAAACCAAAATAAAAAAATTCTGTCCATCACATGGCTATACAGAAACCAACAACCAGTCACTCACTCAATCACATCGAGGGACCTTAGAGTCTCCAGTCAACTTAACAGGCATGTTTTTGGTCAGTGGGAAAAACCGGAGAAAACCCACATATGAATGGGGAGAACATGCAAACTCAGAGCAGAAAGGGTGTGCATGCAGGATTTCAACAGGCAACCTTCTTACTGCAAGGCAACATATCTCAAGTCAGCTGCTGTGCGGTGCATCCACGTCAGAAATACTGACATAACGTCACAAATCGCTGCTTAGCCAATAGTGATGGCTGATTCAAATTCAAATGTAGTGCAGACTTTTAATCTGAAGAGGGCGCCATACTGACAGTTCTAGGCAGAATATTTCTATTTTCAATAAGATCCACTAAAATGCCACAATAATGACTACACATGATTACAGAACTATTAGACACTCCTTTATAGTTTATAAGCAGTTGATGCTTAAAAACTGATAAGTGCTGATAAGCTGATTTGGGGATGACTTGCTCTTTAAATCTCAACCAGAACCAAACTACCCAAACACTGATGGATATGTTTATGATTGCTTTTGTTCTTGTGTTTTCAATTTCATATTTTACTGTTATACAAACACATTAATCTCCATCTAATCTCTCGCTGTGTTACTTTGTTTTTATCACCAATGGCCTCAAATCCACAGGAACGGGTCAGGTGCATCAGCAGAGAGCAGTGGATCAGAGTGTTGGTGATGGATGACACAAGTATTTGTGTGTGTGTGTGTGTGTGTGTGTTCAAGCGGATTCTCTATGCATCATAGTGACACACTTCCCGCTGTGGGGAAGCAGGGGGATGATACTGGATGGGGAGATGAGATTAGCAGCTTGCACGCCTGACATACTTACACATGTAGAATTACAGTATACCCTGGAACAGAGAGGGTTAACACTCCATTACCACATCACTTAGCTACACAGACCCAAAACCCATTTGGCTCCATCACCAAATGGACCAAATGGACTCTGTCTCCAGCAGGCGACGCAAAGCATGCCAGTGAAACAACAAAGGGCATTTGTCCGTTTAGAGGGGACACTCCTACTCCTCCCCCCACACTTTCCCCCACTGGGAATTTGGCACCTCTGTTGGTGCATCTGAATCTTCTCACGCCAACATAAACACGTGTATGGACTACAATATTTATGCCTGTTACAGTGAAACCTGATCAGGAGAAAATGTGTGTTTATGTTGGTCCGAAACAAAAATGGTGTCAAGATCATTTAAAGCATCTTAAGTCTATGGTGCTTGACATAAAATCTACACGCAATTCATCGATTTGCCGCTTTTTCACAACCCTCCTACAGCAGCCTGCTGACATGTCCACGGAGACACAAGAGGGTAGAGATAAACAAATGGGTTTTGTTTAGATTCAGCTCCAGCTGTCTCCTGGCTTCCATGTGGCCTGTCAGGTTGGCAATGAGCATGGGTTGTTGCCCTTTTTTGTGATTTGTCTGTGCAAGTGAATACATATCGCTGCCAGGGCATGGATGGATGGATGGATGGATAGATAGATGGAAGCCTTCCTGGTATTTTGTGTATTTACAACGAATCTTTAAATTCCACGCTGAGCTTAGCCAGGCCTGCATTTTAGAGCACACACACAGACCCAGGTTGCTCTCACTCCTGATGTGCTGCTCTCTGAAAACAATTCCTGCTGCTGGACAATGTGCTCTGAAGTGTGCAACGGTCAAGAAGCATCATTTGTACGGCTGCCTATCTCAGATGTGACAATCCTGCAAGATTTCCGGAGCAATTTAAACAAACTTCCAATGAAATTCAGTCACTCTGAATTCCCAAAGAGCGCAGAGCGAACGAGAGTAGCGTGTGTGAAGCAGCCAGCATGGAAGGGAAATTCTCTTAGCATAAAGATGAGTCAAATATGTCCAATGTGCCATTACCCCAGAGTCCCAGCATAGTTGACAGCCCTCTATAGAATAACACTGAGAGCCAGTAATGAATGGAAATACACGCAAACATTACAAAACCTTGCTGACATTTTATTGGACTTTCCTTCTTACAGTAGCCACAGATCAATTGGCGTTTTTTGAGAGAACAGATCAGGTCTTCCCATTTGGCCTTCATCAATCTGATTTCTGACTTAGATAAACACAACCTCACCCTGAAACAAAATAACTAAAAGGCCACTTTGATCTTTTTTGTTTCTTTTTTCCTGTTATGGACAAAAACAACAGTAAATGATTTCTGCTCTGCTCTGAGCGGACACCCTTTTACACTGGTTAGGACTGTTTATGTCTGTATTTTTGTTAGAGTGCAGATGCAGAGTTGGTTGGTGTCAAAGGTGAGGAACCTATCAGAAAGCAGCAGATGCGTCACAGAGCAGAACCAAACTTTGTGCACGGGAGCAAAAACATGGAGAAAGATGAGGCGCATCACCTGGATGATTCTGCAACAACGGCTTACTAGAAAGTACTTAGTGTTACAAAACAACTCCACATTTGCTCTGTCGGCATGAAATAACTAAGGGTTGCAATGATACGTGCATATTTTGATTATCTTTTTCTGTGTCCTGCAAACAACACAGCAAAATCTCTGGAACAGGAAAAATGTTGCTTTAAATCATATCAGCATGTAATTTTCATTTTTCACATTTAAATTGTATTTAATTCCACCTCAGAATGCAGATTTCAAAGACTGCTAAGCATAACACGTGTTTTCTGAATTGTAAAACATCTTTACATCTTTTAATACCAGTAAAACCTAATTAAAATGCCAGTTTAGAAATAAAATACCGACAATTACTGAGTGCTGAAGATGCAGCTGATGTCTTTTCTTAAAAAATACACACATAAGAGTTTAAATGTCTCTGTGTAGCATAAGGGCTCGGAACAAAGCAGAAACGCTAAAATAAACTGTTAGAAAACTAAATGGGTCCATTTAATATCAACAGTAGAGCCATAATAGATCAGAATCCAATTAAAGTTATTATGAAACTGAAACTAAGACACACACACACACACACACACACACACACACACACACACAGCAAAATCAGTAGTGCAAACTTCACAAACTATTTATTAACCAGATTTCATAAAACATAAAACCTCACTGATGACTACTGTGTATTATTCAACATTTTCTCATGAAACTCAGATCTATTAGGCTACTTACAGTTTTTTTTAAAACAAAACAACAATAAATAATGAAAATGAGCAAAAAAACCATAATTAATGGCAACTGGAGGCTAGAAAACACCAAATAAAAATTCTATTTTTGTGTTTTAATACAGCTCCATTATTTTCTTTACTAAAATGATTCAGATTTTATGTTTGAGGAAAATCAGGAAGAGGAACAGAATCATCCATCATTGTTTATATGAGTCAAGAACAGATGAGCCAGCTGCTCTTCAACAAATAAACACTGATCTTAACCACACAGGGAGTAACATGAGTGCAGTCTCCAGTCATATTAGCTATTTTTCCCAGCAAAACTAAACAAAAAGACAAGTTTTCTTTAATTCCTGCTCACTGTGAGCTCTACTAAAGTCCGTGGGAAGCAGCAGCAGCAGCAGTCAGACGCTTCTTACCGTCCACAGCCATGGTGGGTCTGAGCGTGTATCTCTCCGTGGTGTCAACAGGACTCTCTCATCCTTCCGCCAGACAGATTAAATGCAGGCTGCAGGAGAAAACGCGCCTCTTGGTCCCTTTTAACCTGCTATGTGAGCATGGAGGCAGCTGCAGCTGTAGTCATGTCTAATGAAATTTTAAAATATTTATAAAAGAAGAAGAAAAAGAGGAACCCCAGCTCTCACTCCGCCTCTCTGTCGGCTCACCGCCGTTTTGTTTCTCCGGGACGTCGGGACCGGTCCGATATGAAGCGGCTCCCTCCGCGTGTCTCCGCCCCCCTCTCCGTACCTGCCCGCCGGGAGACAGAAAGGTCAACACGCCCCGACAGCAGCTGCTACTGGAGCCATGAAAGATAAAACTCCCCCTCCCCACGAAACGCACAAACACCACATACATGTTAATTTAGTTATATATAATAAAACTCGTGCTTTTATTCTGAAAACCCAATAAAAAATGTTAAGTCTGGGGTGTCCAAACTTTTCAAGATGAGGGTTAAAATCATAAAGTTTTTTTAAATAGTGCAGAATTTATTTATTTTTTATTATTATTATTTGTATTCATTAGAAAAACAAAAATATACTAATAAGTCTGAACAGAAAAAGGTTAGAAAGTGACAAAATGCATCATTCTGAAAATGCAAGTTGGGGGGCCAAACCATAGACATAAATAGGTATACGCCCCATTGGGCGCTAGAGAGCGTAACAGCGTCGTCGCCATATTGGATGGGTCTCCTCATTCTCCAAAGGCAACTATGCCCGTTTTTGTGCAGCCTACAGTTGCAACAACCGGTCTGCTATTGAAAACAGATCACATGGGATTACTATTGACTTTTCTAGATGGGATTTTATATTTTAATTTATTTTATTTTATTTTGTTTAATTATGTTTATATTTTAATTATTACGCCATACCATGTGTCTTATTTTGAGATAAAGTTTCATAAAATGTGTTTTTTAGCTGGGTAAGCACCTTCCTCAGTAGAAATGATGACGATTTTTTTCCTACAGCTTCAAGGCATAAAATTAGTCATGAATAGTTTTAGGAGTCATCATGGAATGCTAGCAGGCAGTTTTTGTTGTTTTATGTCTTCAGTTAAGACAAATATTTCCATTTGAAAACTGCAAGAGAACCATAACTATAAAACTATCAAATTTCATTTGACTTATTTTTTATCCATCCATCCATTTTCATCCGCTTATCCGGGGTCGGGTCGCGGGGGCAGCAGCTTAAGGAGGAAGGCCCAGACTTCCCTCTCCCCAGCCACTTGGGCCAGCTCCTCCGTGGGAATCCCAAGGCGTTCCCTGGCCAGCCGAGAGGTATAGTCCCTCCAGCGTGTCCTGGGTCTTCCTTTGGGTCTCATCCTGGTTGGAAATGCCCGGAAAACCTCACCAGGGAGGCGTCCAGGAGGCATCCTAACCAGATGCCCGAGCCACCTCAACTGGCTCCTCTATGGAAATAGAGGAGCAGCGGGTCTACTCCGAGCCCCTCCCAGATGGCCGAGCTTCTCGCCCTATCTCTAAGGGAGAGCCCAGACACCCTGCGGAGAAAACTCATTTTGGCCGCTTGTATCCGCGATCTCGTTCTTTCGGTCACTACCCAAAGCTCGTGACCATAGGTGAGGGTAGGAACGTAGATCGACCGGTAAATCGAGAGCTTCGCCTTTGGGCTCAGCTCTCTCTTCACCACGACAGACCGGTACAACGCCCCCATCACTGCAGATGCAGCACCAATCCGCCTGTCGATCTCACGCTCCACCCTTCCCTCACTCGTGAACAAGACCCCGAGATACTTAAACTCCTCCACTTGGGGCAGGACCTCGTCCCTGACCTGGAGAAGGCATTCTACCCTTTTCCGACTCAAGACCATGGTCTCGGATTTAGAGGAGCTGATTCTCATCCCAGCTGCTTCACACTCGGCTGCGAACTGCTCCAGCGAAAGCCGGAGATCACGTTCTGACAAAGCCAACAGGACCACATCATCTGCAAAAAGCAGAGACCTGATCCTTAGGCCACCAAAACGGATCCCCTCACCACCTTGGCTGCACCTAGAAATCCTGTCCATAAAAGTTATGAACAGAATAGGTGACAAAGGGCAGCCTTGGCGGAGTCCAACTCTCACCGGAAACGAGCCCGACTTACTGCCAGCAATGCGGACCAAGCTCTGACACTGGTCGTACAGGGACCTAACAGCATGTATCAAGGGGCCTGGTACCCCATACTCCCAGAGTACCCCCCACAGGGCCCCTCGAGGGACGCGGTCGAACGCCTACTCCAAATCCACAAAACACATGTAGATTGGTTGGGCGAACTCCCACGCACCCTCCAGGACTCCCCCAAGGGTATAGAGCTGGTCCAGTGGCCAGGACGAAAAACACATTGCGTAGTGGTCAGTTGACAGCTCCGCCCCTCTCTTCACCCGAGTGTCCAAGACATTTATTTTTTATAAAAGTCCTAAATCTTTACTTTGTTACATATTTCTGAGATGTCCTGTTCCCTCATCATTAGCATTTCTGTCTGATTCCCACCACCACCAGTTTACCAGTTTCACTGATGGTGTTTCCCAGTTTAGCAGCTGACTGGTTTCTTTGAGCAGCCACTGAACATCTCTCATCTGAACATAGATGTATTTTCATTAAAAGACAAATAAACACCAAGAGCTTTCTATCTCCTAACTGAACTTGTCATGAATTTAATTTCCTCTACTTGAATAATCTAACAGCTTTTGTGATAAACAGCTTCATGAAAAGTCTGTATTTATCACCCATTACTGTTTTGCAATTATTAAGAGCTTTTTTTTAAATTAGACATTATGTTGCACTGCTGCTCAGGTTGAATTACAGATGAAAGTGCAGTGAAGTGAAGTAATTATAGAAGTGTCAGCCTGAAGGGGGAAAAACTGCATGAATTAACATCATAAAAAGCCTGGTGACAGTGAAATAATGGAGTTTAGACTATTAACTGCATGTTTTCTGTTTTACAGTTTGTGTTTCAGGCTGATGTAATTCATAAGAAATTTGAAATTTTGCTCACTGTATGCAAAACTGGTAGTTTTACATTACCAAAGCTGTTTTATAGCTTCTATTGTGTCCAGTAGCTATTTTGTGGAAAATTGTTGTATTCTAGAGATGTTTTTATTGATTATGGGTGGGCAACAGGATAAACTGTTATATGGTCTAACACAGAAAGAGATATTCGTCTTTGCAAGTTCAAATTCAAAACTTGTTTTGACCCCAAAAACTGCTTTTTCCTTTAGTGTTTGCAGCAACATCATTATTATGAAAGTACAATCTCATCTGCAGTCATCGGTTGGGGCAGCAGCATCAGAACCAGTGATTGTAAAAAGCTGAACAAACTGATAAAGCCTGGTTCTGTTCTTAGAACTGAACTGGATCCATTCGTCCATGTTCATCCACTTATCCGGAGTCAGGTCGCAGGGCAGCAGCCTAAGCAGAGAGGCCCAGACCTCCCTCTCCCCAGCCACTTGGGCCAGCTCCTCCAGGGGAATCCCAAGATGTTCCCTGGCCAGACGAGAAACTGGTCATACAGGGACCTAACAGCCCGTATCAAGAGGCCTGGTACCCCATACTCCCAGAGTACCTCCCCACAGGGCCCCTGAGACCTTAGGCCTTACCAGGGAGGCATATGAAATTTGTTCTATTTTAAAGATGATCAGTCACTTTGAGTTGCATTTCATGCTGAACATGAAAATAGTCTTCAAACCCCATCGCTTGCATTAGCAACAGGAATGAAATAGACAGGGAACTGCTTGGGTCAGAAAAAGGGAAAACAGCTCTTTATCACACTGTAAAATGTGCATTCCTTGACTCACCCACCTTGGCTCGCGACTACAGAAAGCTGTGTTGATTTATTAGCCAGGAGTGATCGAAACGCGCCTCAGCTAGTAAAAGCTAGCTATTAGCATTAGCAAATCCACAACATGGCAGAACATGATCAGGTATGTGTTATTTGTGGAGATAAAACTTCAATGTTGCAATTTTTACCCAAGAAAGAAAAGTGAACGGGGGCAGTGGAAGAGTCACGTTGCTGTCAGCCAATCAGAGGTGAGATATCATGCAGTTTTCCATCCCCCATTCCTCCGACTAACTTCTACTTCCTGAAAAAAGTGCCAGAGCTCTATTCGCCACAGAAAACAACTCAAAAGGCATTCATTCATACTAAAGACCACAGCAGATTTATTAAAATATCAAGTGTTTGACTCCTTTAACACTTTGGTCAGTATTCCCATGCTCTACATTTTTCACTCCATCTGTTTGTAACATTGGGATCCTGATAGAGACGAAGCCTCTGAAACACATACTGAGATATATCTAGTAATACACTGGGGGTTATTTTTATCAGCGCTTCCTCCAGAACAACACAAAGACACGGTGCAGCTGTTTTAGCCAGATGAATGGCCCTTTCAGTGATAAATAACCTGTTCTCTTTTGTGTGTGCAAAATTGGTTGAGCACCACCGAGCGGCTTTCCACATGTCAAAATATTGCACGCTCAGAGGCAGGAAACCCTAAAAGCAGCCGTCCCCTGGTAGAAACCCACATCAGAAACCCACGCTTCACATCAAAGGAGAGAACATGTCGGTAAGTTATGAATGCATCTTTGTCGGTATAACCTCAGTGCATCACAGCTAATTGAATCTGCAGCCACACAGATACATGCACACAGCTCTACACCGATGC